>OZ036009.1:5006640-5289140 GCA_964035015.1 Corallium rubrum
GAATAAAAAACCCAACACGTTTATGATGACTGAATATAAATTATTGCAAAGTTGACGCAAAATTAAAGACGTCATGGGAAAGTTCATTATACATAAACTTAACTCCTTTCTTGGACATGAATGTTTTGCGGTGTCCAAATTCCTTTTAATGATGAGTTATTTCCCATAAATGGTCTTGCTTGTGGGTTATTTTGAACCAGAAATTTTTAGCGCATATCGACAGAATTGCGTCTAGATTGAACAGCAGTTTTAGGGAGTGGCTGAGTTCTATTTGCTTTGGGGTTATTGCAAATAGATGGGTAAGTGTGACGGCGAAATTGGACATGAATGTTTTGCGGTGTCCAAATTTTTTTTAATGATGAGTTATTTCCCATAAATGGTCTTGCTTGTGGGTTATTTTGAACCAGAAATTTTTAGCGCATATCCACATAATTGCGTCTAGATTGAACAGCAGTTTTAGGGAGTGGCTGAGTTCTTTTTGCTTTGGGGTTATTGCAAATAGATGGGTAAGTGTGACGGCGAAATTGGACATGAATGTTTTGCGGTGTCCAAATTTTTTTTAATGATGAGTTATTTCCCATAAATGGTCTTGCTTGTGGGTTATTTTGAACCAGAAATTTTTAGCGCATATCCACATAATTGCGTCCAGATTGAACAGAAGTTTTAGGGAGTGGCTGAGTTCTTTTTGCTTTGGGGTTATTGCAAATAGATGGGTAAGGGTGACGGCGAAATTGGACATGAATGTTTTGCGGTGTCCAAATTTTTTTTAATGATGAGTTATTTCCCATAAATGGTCTTGCTTGTGGGTTATTTTGAACCAGAAATTTTTAGCGCATATCCACATAATTGCGTCTAGATTGAACAGAAGTTTTAGGGAGTGGCTGAGTTGTTTTTGCTTTGGGGTTATTGCAAATAGATGGGTAAGTGTGACGGCGAAATTGGACATGAATGTTTTGCAGTGTCCAAATTTTTTTTAATGATGAGTTATTTCCCATAAATGGTCTTGCTTGTGGGTTATTTTGAACCAGAAATGTTTAGCGCATATCCACATAATTGCGTCTACATTGAACAGCAGTTTTAGGGAGTGGCTGAGTTCTTTTTGCTTTGGGGTTATTGCAAATAGATGGGTAAGTGTGACGGCGAAATTGGACATGAATGTTTTGCGGTGTCCAAATTGTTTTTAATGATGAGTTATTTCCCATAAATGGTCTTGCTTGTGGGTTATTTTGAACCAGAAATTTTTAGCGCATATCCACATAATTGGGTCTAGATTGAACAGCAGTTTTAGGGAGTGGCTGAGTTCTTTTTGCTTTGGGGTTATTGCAAATAGATGGGTAAGTGTGACGGCGAAATTGGACATGAATGTTTTGCGGTGTCCAAATTTTTTTTAATGATGAGTTATTTCCCATAAATGGTCTTGCTTGTGGGTTATTTTGAACCAGAAATTTTTAGCGCATATCCACATAATTGCGTCTAGATTGAACAGCAGTTTTAGGGAGTGGCTGAGTTCTTTTTGCTTTGGGGTTATTGCAAATAGATGGGTAAGTGTGACGGCGAAATTGGACATGAATGTTTTGCGGTGTCCAAATTTTTTTTAATGATAAGTTATTTCCCATAAATGGTCTTGCTTGTGGGTTATTTTGAACCAGAAATTTTTAGCGCATATCGACATAATTGCGTCTAGATTGAACAGCAGTTTTAGGGAGTGGCTGAGTTCTTTTTGCTTTGGGGTTATTGCAAATAGATGGGTAAGTGTGACGGCGAAATTGGACATGAATGTTTTGCGGTGTCCAAATTTTTTTTAATGATGAGTTATTTCCCATAAATGGTCTTGCTTGTGGGTTATTTTGAACCAGAAATTTTTAGCGCATATCCACATAATTGCGTCTAGATTGAACAGCAGTTTTAGGGAGTGGCTGACTTCTTTTTGCTTTGGGGTTATTGCAAATAGATGGGTAAGTGTGACGGCGAAATTGAACATGAATGTTTTGCGGTGTCCAAATTTTTTTAAATGATGAGTTATTTCCCATAAATGGTCTTGCTTGTGGGTTATTTTGAACCAGAAATTTTTAGCGCATATCCACATAATTGCGTCTAGATTGAACAGCAGTTTTAGGGAGTGGCTGAGTTCTTTTTGCTTTGGGGTTATTGCAAATAGATGGGTAAGGGTGACGGCGAAATTGGACATGAATGTTTTGCGGTGTCCAAATTTTTTTTAATGATAAGTTATTTCCCATAAATGGTCTTGCTTGTGGGTTATTTTGAACCAGAAATTTTTAGCGCATATCCACATAATTGCGTCTAGATTGAACAGCAGTTTTAGGGAGTGGCTGAGTTCTTTTTGCTTTGGGGTTATTGCAAATAGATGGGTAAGTGTGACGGCGAAATTGAACATGAATGTTTTGCGGTGTCCAAATTTTTTTTAATGATGAGTTATTTCCCATAAATGGTCTTGCTTGTGGGTTATTTTGAACCAGAAATTTTTAGCGCATATCCACATAATTGCGTCTAGATTGAACAGCAGTTTTAGGGAGTGGCTGAGTTCTTTTTGCTTTGGGGTTATTGCAAATAGATGGGTAAGTGTGACGGCGAAATTGGACATGAATGTTTTGCGGTGTCCAAATTTTTTTTAATGATGAGTTATTTCCCATAAATGGTCTTGCTTGTGGGTTATTTTGAACCAGAAATTTTTAGCGCATATCCACATAATTGCGTCTAGATTGAACAGCAGTTTTAGGGAGTGGCTGAGTTCTTTTTGCTTTGGGGTTATTGCAAATAGATGGGTAAGTGTGACGGCGAAATTGAACATGAATGTTTTGCGGTGTCCAAATTTTTTTTAATGATGAGTTATTTCCCATAAATGGTCTTGCTTGTGGGTTATTTTGAACCAGAAATTTTTAGCGCATATCCACATAATTGCGTCTAGATTGAACAGCAGTTTTAGGGAGTGGCTGAGTTCTTTTTGCTTTGGGGTTATTGCAAATAGATGGGTAAGTGTGACGGCGAAATTGGACATGAATGTTTTGCGGTGTCCAAATTTTTTTAATGATGAGTTATTTCCCATAAATGGTCTTGCTTGTGGGTTATTTTGAACCAGAAATTTTTAGCGCATATCCACATAATTGCGTCTAGATTGAACAGCAGTTTTAGGGAGTGGCTGAGTTCTTTTTGCTTTGGGGTTATTGCAAATAGATGGGTAAGTGTGACGGCGAAATTGGACATGAATGTTTTGCGGTGTCCAAATTTTTTTTAATGATGAGTTATTTCCCATAAATGGTCTTGCTTGTGGGTTATTTTGAACCAGAAATTTTTAGCGCATATCCACATAATTGCGTCTAGATTGAACAGCAGTTTTAGGGAGTGGCTGAGTTCTTTTTGCTTTGGGGTTATTGCAAATAGATGGGTAAGTGTGACGGCGAAATTGGACATGAATGTTTTGCGGTGTCCAAATTTTTTTTAATGATGAGTTATTTCCCATAAATGGTCTTGCTTGTGGGTTATTTTGAACCAGAAATTTTTAGCGCATATCCACATAATTGCGTCTAGATTGAACAGCAGTTTTAGGGAGTGGCTGAGTTCTTTTTGCTTTGGGGTTATTGCAAATAGATGGGTAAGTGTGACGGCGAAATTGGACATGAATGTTTTGCGGTGTCCAAATTTTTTTTAATGATGAGTTATTTCCCATAAATGGTCTTGCTTGTGGGTTATTTTGAACCAGAAATTTTTAGCGCATATCCACATAATTGCGTCTAGATTGAACAGCAGTTTTAGGGAGTGGCTGAGTTCTTTTTGCTTTGGGGTTATTGCAAATAGATGGGTAAGTGTGACGGCGAAATTGGACATGAATGTTTTGCGGTGTCCAAATTTTTTTTAATGATAAGTTATTTCCCATAAATGGTCTTGCTTGTGGGTTATTTTGAACCAGAAATTTTTAGCGCATATCCACATAATTGCGTCTAGATTGAACAGCAGTTTTAGGGAGTGGCTGAGTTCTTTTTGCTTTGGGGTTATTGCAAATAGATGGGTAAGTGTGACGGCGAAATTGGACATGAATGTTTTGCGGTGTCCAAATTTTTTTTAATGATGAGTTATTTCCCATAAATGGTCTTGCTTGTGGGTTATTTTGAACCAGAAATTTTTAGCGCATATCCACATAATTGCGTCTAGATTGAACAGCAGTTTTAGGGAGTGGCTGAGTTCTTTTTGCTTTGGGGTTATTGCAAATAGATGGGTAAGTGTGACGGCGAAATTGGACATGAATGTTTTGCGGTGTCCAAATTTTTTTTAATGATGAGTTATTTCCCATAAATGGTCTTGCTTGTGGGTTATTTTGAACCAGAAATTTTTAGCGCATATCCACATAATTGGGTCTAGATTGAACAGCAGTTTTAGGGAGTGGCTGAGTTCTTTTTGCTTTGGGGTTATTGCAAATAGATGGGTAAGTGTGACGGCGAAATTGGACATGAATGTTTTGCGGTGTCCAAATTTTTTTTAATGATAAGTTATTTCCCATAAATGGTCTTGCTTGTGGGTTATTTTGAACCAGAAATTTTTAGCGCATATCCACATAATTGCGTCTAGATTGAACAGCAGTTTTAGGGAGTGGCTGAGTTCTTTTTGCTTTGGGGTTATTGCAAATAGATGGGTAAGTGTGACGGCGAAATTGGACATGAATGTTTTGCGGTGTCCAAATTTTTTTTAATGATGAGTTATTTCCCATAAATGGTCTTGCTTGTGGGTTATTTTGAACCAGAAATTTTTAGCGCATATCCACATAATTGCGTCTAGATTGAACAGCAGTTTTAGGGAGTGGCTGAGTTCTTTTTGCTTTGGGGTTATTGCAAATAGATGGGTAAGTGTGACGGCGAAATTGGACATGAATGTTTTGCGGTGTCCAAATTTTTTTTAATGATGAGTTATTTCCCATAAATGGTCTTGCTTGTGGGTTATTTTGAACCAGAAATTTTTAGCGCATATCCACATAATTGCGTCTAGATTGAACAGCAGTTTTATGGAGTGGCTGAGTTCTTTTTGCTTTGGGGTTATTGCAAATAGATGGGTAAGTGTGACGGCGAAATTGGACATGAATGTTTTGCGGTGTCCAAATTTTTTTTAATGATGAGTTATTTCCCATAAATGGTCTTGCTTGTGGGTTATTTTGAACCAGAAATTTTTAGCGCATATCCACATAATTGCGTCTAGATTGAACAGCAGTTTTAGGGAGTGGCTGAGTTCTTTTTGCTTTGGGGTTATTGCAAATAGATGGGTAAGTGTGACGGCGAAATTGGACATGAATGTTTTGCGGTGTCCAAATTTTTTTTAATGATGAGTTATTTCCCATAAATGGTCTTGCTTGTGGGTTATTTTGAACCAGAAATTTTTAGCGCATATCCACATAATTGCGTCTAGATTGAACAGCAGTTTTAGGGAGTGGCTGAGTTCTTTTTGCTTTGGGGTTATTGCAAATAGATGGGTAAGGGTGACGGCGAAATTGGACATGAATGTTTTGCGGTGTCCAAATTTTTTTTAATGATGAGTTATTTCCCATAAATGGTCTTGCTTGTGGGTTATTTTGAACCAGAAATTTTTAGCGCATATCCACATAATTGCGTCTAGATTGAACAGCAGTTTTAGGGAGTGGCTGAGTTCTTTTTGCTTTGGGGTTATTGCAAATAGATGGGTAAGTGTGACGGCGAAATTGGACATGAATGTTTTGCGGTGTCCAAATTTTTTTTAATGATGAGTTATTTCCCATAAATGGTCTTGCTTGTGGGTTATTTTGAACCAGAAATTTTTAGCGCATATCCACATAATTGCGTCTAGATTGAACAGCAGTTTTAGGGAGTGGCTGAGTTCTTTTTGCTTTGGGGTTATTGCAAATAGATGGGTAAGTGTGACGGCGAAATTGGACATGAATGTTTTGCGGTGTCCAAATTTTTTTTAATGATGAGTTATTACACATAAATGGTCTTGCTTGTGGGTTATTTTGAACCAGAAATTTTTAGCGCATATCCACATAATTGCGTCTAGATTGAACAGCAGTTTTAGGGAGTGGCTGAGTTCTTTTTGCTTTGGGGTTATTGCAAATAGATGGGTAAGTGTGACGGCGAAATTGGACATGAATGTTTTGCGGTGTCCAAATTTTTTTTAATGATGAGTTATTTCCCATAAATGGTCTTGCTTGTGGGTTATTTTGAACCAGAAATTTTTAGCGCATATCCACATAATTGCGTCTAGATTGAACAGCAGTTTTAGGGAGTGGCTGAGTTCTTTTTGCTTTGGGGTTATTGCAAATAGATGGGTAAGTGTGACGGCGAAATTGGACATGAATGTTTTGCGGTGTCCAAATTTTTTTTAATGATAAGTTATTTCCCATAAATGGTCTTGCTTGTGGGTTATTTTGAACCAGAAATTTTTAGCGCATATCGACATAATTGCGTCTAGATTGAACAGCAGTTTTAGGGAGTGGCTGAGTTCTTTTTGCTTTGGGGTTATTGCAAATAGACGGGTAAGTGTGACGGCGAAATTGGACATGAATGTTTTGCGGTGTCCAAATTTTTTTTAATGATAAGTTATTTCCCATAAATGGTTTTGCTTGTGGGTTATTTTGAACCAGAAATTTTTAGCGCATATCCACATAATTGCGTCCAGATTGAACAGCAGTTTTAGGGAGTGGCTGAGTTCTTTTTGCTTTGGGGTTATTGCAAATAGATGGGTAAGTGTGACGGCGAAATTGGACATGAATGTTTTGCGGTGTCCAAATTTTTTTTAATGATAAGTTATTTCCCATAAATGGTTTTGCTTGTGGGTTATTTTGAACCAGAAATTTTTAGCGCATATCCACATAATTTCGTCTAGATTGAACAGCAGTTTTAGGGAGTGGCTGAGTTCTTTTTGCTTTGGGGTTATTGCAAATAGATGGGTAAGTGTGACGGCGAAATTGGACATGAATGTTTTGCGGTGTCCAAATTTTTTTTAATGATGAGTTATTACACATAAATGGTCTTGCTTGTGGGTTATTTTGAACCAGAAATTTTTAGCGCATATCCACATAATTGGGTCTAGATTGAACAGCAGTTTTTTGGAGTGGCTGAGTTGTTTTTGCTTTGGGGTTATTGCAAATAGATGGGTAAGTGTGACGGCGAAATTGGACATGAATGTTTTGCGGTGTCCAAATTTTTTTTAATGATAAGTTATTTCCCATAAATGGTCTTGCTTGTGGGTTATTTTGAACCAGAAATTTTTAGCGCATATCCACATAATTGCGTCTAGATTGAACAGCAGTTTTATGGAGCGGCTGAGTTCTTTTTGCTTTGGGGTTATTGCAAATAGATGGGTAAGTGTGACGGCGAAATTGGACATGAATGTTTTGCGGTGTCCAAATTTTTTTTAATGATGAGTTATTTCCCATAAATGGTCTTGCTTGTGGGTTATTTTGAACCAGAAATTTTTAGCGCATATCCACATAATTGCGTCTAGATTGAACAGCAGTTTTAGGGAGTGGCTGAGTTCTTTTTGCTTTGGGGTTATTGCAAATAGATGGGTAAGTGTGACGGCGAAATTGGACATGAATGTTTTGCGGTGTCCAAATTTTTTTTAATGATGAGTTATTACACATAAATGGTCTTGCTTGTGGGTTATTTTGAACCAGAAATTTTTAGCGCATATCCACATAATTGGGTCTAGATTGAACAGCAGTTTTATGGAGTGGCTGAGTTGTTTTTGCTTTGGGGTTATTGCAAATAGATGGGTAAGTGTGACGGCGAAATTGGACATGAATGTTTTGCGGTGTCCAAATTTTTTTTAATGATGAGTTATTTCCCATAAATGGTCTTGCTTGTGGGTTATTTTGAACCAGAAATTTTTAGCGCATATCCACATAATTGCGTCTAGATTGAACAGCAGTTTTAGGGAGTGGCTGAGTTCTTTTTGCTTTGGGGTTATTGCAAATAGATGGGTAAGTGTGACGGCGAAATTGGACATGAATGTTTTGCGGTGTCCAAATTCTTTTTAATGATAAGTTATTTCCCATAAATGGTCTTGCTTGTGGGTTATTTTGAACCAGAAATTTTTAGCGCATATCGACATAATTGCGTCTAGATTGAACAGCAGTTTTAGGGAGTGGCTGAGTTCTTTTTGCTTTGGGGTTATTGCAAATAGACGGGTAAGTGTGACGGCGAAATTGGACATGAATGTTTTGCGGTGTCCAAATTTTTTTTAATGATGAGTTATTTCCCATAAATGGTCTTTCTTGTGGGTTATTTTGAACCAGAAATTTTTAGCGCATATCCGCATAATTGGGTCTAGATTGAACAGCAGTTTTATGGAGTGGCTGAGTTGTTTTTGCTTTGGGGTTATTGCAAATAGATGGGTAAGTGTGTCGGCGAAATTGGACATGAATGTTTTGCGGTGTCCAAATTTTTTTTAATGATGAGTTATTTCCCATAAATGGTCTTGCTTGTGGGTTATTTTGAACCAGAAATTTTTAGCGCATATCCACATAATTGCGTCTAGATTGAACAGCAGTTTTAGGGAGTGGCTGAGTTCTTTTTGCTTTGGGGTTATTGCAAATAGATGGGTAAGTGTGACGGCGAAATTGGACATGAATGTTTTGCGGTGTCCAAATTTTTTTTAATGATAAGTTATTTCCCATAAATGGTCTTGCTTGTGGGTTATTTTGAACCAGAAATTTTTAGCGCATATCCACATAATTGCGTCTAGATTGAACAGCAGTTTTAGGGAGTGGCTGAGTTCTTTTTGCTTTGGGGTTATTGCAAATAGATGGGTAAGTGTGACGGCGAAATTGGACATGAATGTTTTGCGGTGTCCAAATTTTTTTTAATGATGAGTTATTTCCCATAAATGGTCTTGCTTGTGGGTTATTTTGAACCAGAAATTTTTAGCGCATATCCACATAATTGCGTCTAGATTGAACAGCAGTTTTAGGGAGTGGCTGAGTTCTTTTTGCTTTGGGGTTATTGCAAATAGATGGGTAAGTGTGACGGCGAAATTGGACATGAATGTTTTGCGGTGTCCAAATTTTTTTTAATGATGAGTTATTTCCCATAAATGGTCTTGCTTGTGGGTTATTTTGAAAACAGAAATTTTTAGCGCATATCCACATAATTGCGTCTAGATTGAACAGCAGTTTTAGGGAGTGGCTGAGTTCTTTTTGCTTTGGGGTTATTGCAAATAGATGGGTAAGGGTGACGGCGAAATTGGACATGAATGTTTTGCGGTGTCCAAATTTTTTTTAATGATGAGTTATTTCCCATAAATGGTCTTGCTTGTGGGTTATTTTGAACCAGAAATTTTTAGCGCATATCGACATAATTGCGTCTAGATTGAACAGCAGTTTTAGGGAGTGGCTGAGTTCTTTTTGCTTTGGGGTTATTGCAAATAGATGGGTAAGTGTGACGGCGAAATTGGACATGAATGTTTTGCGGTGTCCAAATTTTTTTTAATGATAAGTTATTTCCCATAAATGGTCTTGCTTGTGGGTTATTTTGAACCAGAAATTTTTAGCGCATATCCACATAATTGCGTCTAGATTGAACAGCAGTTTTAGGGAGTGGCTGAGTTCTTTTTGCTTTGGGGTTATTGCAAATAGATGGGTAAGTGTGACGGCGAAATTGGACATGAATGTTTTGCGGTGTCCAAATTTTTTTTAATGATGAGTTATTACACATAAATGGTCTTGCTTGTGGGTTATTTTGAACCAGAAATTTTTAGCGCATATCCACATAATTGCGTCTAGATTGAACAGCAGTTTTAGGGAGTGGCTGAGTTCTTTTTGCTTTGGGGTTATTGCAAATAGATGGGTAAGTGTGACGGCGAAATTGGACATGAATGTTTTGCGGTGTCCAAATTTTTTTTAATGATAAGTTATTTCCCATAAATGGTCTTGCTTGTGGGTTATTTTGAACCAGAAATTTTTAGCGCATATCCACATAATTGCGTCTAGATTGAACAGCAGTTTTATGGAGTGGCTGAGTTCTTTTTGCTTTGGGGTTATTGCAAATAGATGGGTAAGTGTGACGGCGAAATTGGACATGAATGTTTTGCGGTGTCCAAATTTTTTTTAATGATGAGTTATTTCCCATAAATGGTCTTGCTTGTGGGTTATTTTGAACCAGAAATTTTTAGCGCATATCCACATAATTGCGTCTAGATTGAACAGCAGTTTTATGGAGTGGCTGAGTTCTTTTTGCTTTGGGGTTATTGCAAATAGATGGGTAAGTGTGACGGCGAAATTGGACATGAATGTTTTGCGGTGTCCAAATTTTTTTTAATGATGAGTTATTTCCCATAAATGGTCTTGCTTGTGGGTTATTTTGAACCAGAAATTTTTAGCGCATATCCACATAATTGCGTCTAGATTGAACAGCAGTTTTAGGGAGTGGCTGAGTTCTTTTTGCTTTGGGGTTATTGCAAATAGATGGGTAAGTGTGACGGCGAAATTGGACATGAATGTTTTGCGGTGTCCAAATTTTTTTTAATGATGAGTTATTTCCCATAAATGGTCTTGCTTGTGGGTTATTTTGAACCAGAAATTTTTAGCGCATATCCACATAATTGCGTCTAGATTGAACAGCAGTTTTAGGGAGTGGCTGAGTTCTTTTTGCTTTGGGGTTATTGCAAATAGATGGGTAAGTGTGACGGCGAAATTGGACATGAATGTTTTGCGGTGTCCAAATTTTTTTTAATGATGAGTTATTTCCCATAAATGGTCTTGCTTGTGGGTTATTTTGAACCAGAAATTTTTAGCGCATATCCACATAATTGCGTCTAGATTGAACAGCAGTTTTAGGGAGTGGCTGAGTTCTTTTTGCTTTGGGGTTATTGCAAATAGATGGGTAAGTGTGACGGCGAAATTGGACATGAATGTTTTGCGGTGTCCAAATTTTTTTAATGATGAGTTATTTCCCATAAATGGTCTTGCTTGTGGGTTATTTTGAACCAGAAATTTTTAGCGCATATCCACATAATTGCGTCTAGATTGAACAGCAGTTTTATGGAGTGGCTGAGTTCTTTTTGCTTTGGGGTTATTGCAAATAGATGGGTAAGTGTGACGGCGAAATTGGACATGAATGTTTTGCGGTGTCCAAATTTTTTTTAATGATGAGTTATTTCCCATAAATGGTCTTGCTTGTGGGTTATTTTGAAAACAGAAATTTTTAGCGCATATCCACATAATTGCGTCTAGATTGAACAGCAGTTTTAGGGAGTGGCTGAGTTCTTTTTGCTTTGGGGTTATTGCAAATAGATGGGTAAGGGTGACGGCGAAATTGGACATGAATGTTTTGCGGTGTCCAAATTTTTTTAATGATGAGTTATTTCCCATAAATGGTCTTGCTTGTGGGTTATTTTGAACCAGAAATTTTTAGCGCATATCGACATAATTGCGTCTAGATTGAACAGCAGTTTTAGGGAGTGGCTGAGTTCTTTTTGCTTTGGGGTTATTGCAAATAGATGGGTAAGTGTGACGGCGAAATTGGACATGAATGTTTTGCGGTGTCCAAATTTTTTTTAATGATGAGTTATTTCCCATAAATGGTCTTGCTTGTGGGTTATTTTGAACCAGAAATTTTTAGCGCATATCCACATAATTGCGTCTAGATTGAACAGCAGTTTTAGGGAGTGGCTGAGTTCTTTTTGCTTTGGGGTTATTGCAAATAGATGGGTAAGTGTGACGGCGAAATTGGACATGAATGTTTTGCGGTGTCCAAATTTTTTTTAATGATGAGTTATTTCCCATAAATGGTCTTGCTTGTGGGTTATTTTGAACCAGAAATTTTTAGCGCATATCCACATAATTGCGTCTAGATTGAACAGCAGTTTTAGGGAGTGGCTGAGTTCTTTTTGCTTTGGGGTTATTGCAAATAGATGGGTAAGTGTGACGGCGAAATTGGACATGAATGTTTTGCGGTGTCCAAATTTTTTTTAATGATGAGTTATTTCCCATAAATGGTCTTGCTTGTGGGTTATTTTGAACCAGAAATTTTTAGCGCATATCCACATAATTGCGTCTAGATTGAACAGCAGTTTTAGGGAGTGGCTGAGTTCTTTTTGCTTTGGGGTTATTGCAAATAGATGGGTAAGTGTGACGGCGAAATTGGACATGAATGTTTTGCGGTGTCCAAATTTTTTTTAATGATGAGTTATTTCCCATAAATGGTCTTGCTTGTGGGTTATTTTGAACCAGAAATTTTTAGCGCATATCCACATAATTGCGTCTAGATTGAACAGCAGTTTTAGGGAGTGGCTGAGTTCTTTTTGCTTTGGGGTTATTGCAAATAGATGGGTAAGTGTGACGGCGAAATTGGACATGAATGTTTTGCGGTGTCCAAATTTTTTTTAATGATGAGTTATTTCCCATAAATGGTCTTGCTTGTGGGTTATTTTGAACCAGAAATTTTTAGCGCATATCCACATAATTGCGTCTAGATTGAACAGCAGTTTTAGGGAGTGGCTGAGTTCTTTTTGCTTTGGGGTTATTGCAAATAGATGGGTAAGTGTGACGGCGAAATTGGACATGAATGTTTTGCGGTGTCCAAATTTTTTTAATGATGAGTTATTTCCCATAAATGGTCTTGCTTGTGGGTTATTTTGAACCAGAAATTTTTAGCGCATATCCACATAATTGCGTCTAGATTGAACAGCAGTTTTAGGGAGTGGCTGAGTTCTTTTTGCTTTGGGGTTATTGCGAATAGATGGGTAAGTGTGACGGCGAAATTGGACATGAATATTTTGCAGTGTCCAAATTTTTTTTAATGATGAGTTATTTCCCATAAATGGTCTTGCTTGTGGGTTATTTTGAACCAGAAATTTTTAGCGCATATCCACATAATTGCGTCTAGATTGAACAGCAGTTTTAGGGAGTGGCTGAGTTCTTTTTGCTTTGGGGTTATTGCAAATAGATGGGTAAGTGTGACGGCGAAATTGGACATGAATGTTTTGCGGTGTCCAAATTTTTTTAATGATGAGTTATTTCCCATAAATGGTCTTGCTTGTGGGTTATTTTGAACCAGAAATTTTTAGCGCATATCCACATAATTGCGTCTAGATTGAACAGCAGTTTTAGGGAGTGGCTGAGTTCTTTTTGCTTTGGGGTTATTGCAAATAGATGGGTAAGTGTGACGGCGAAATTGGACATGAATGTTTTGCAGTGTCCAAATTTTTTTTAATGATGAGTTATTTCCCATAAATGGTCTTGCTTGTGGGTTATTTTGAACCAGAAATTTTTAGCGCATATCCACATAATTGCGTCTAGATTGAACAGCAGTTTTTGGGAGTGCTCAGTTCTTTTTGCTTTGGGGTTATTGCGAATAGATGGGTAAGTGTGACGGCGAAATTGGACATGAATATTTTGCAGTGTCCAAATTTTTTTTAATGATGAGTTATTTCCCATAAATGGTCTTGCTTGAGGGTTATTTTGAACCAGAAATTTTTAGCGCATATCCACATAATTGCGTCTAGATTGAACAGCAGTTTTAGGGAGTGGCTGAGTTCTTTTTGCTTTGGGGTTATTGCAAATAGATGGGTAAGTGTGACGGCGAAATTGGACATGAATGTTTTGCGGTGTCCAAATTTTTTTTAATGATGAGTTATTTCCCATAAATGGTCTTGCTTGTGGGTTATTTTGAACCAGAAATTTTTAGCGCATATCCACATAATTGCGTCTAGATTGAACAGCAGTTTTAGGGAGTGGCTGAGTTCTTTTTGCTTTGGGGTTATTGCAAATAGATGGGTAAGTGTGACGGCGAAATTGGACATGAATGTTTTGCGGTGTCCAAATTTTTTTTAATGATGAGTTATTTCCCATAAATGGTCTTGCTTGTGGGTTATTTTGAACCAGAAATTTTTAGCGCATATCCACATAATTGCGTCTAGATTGAACAGCAGTTTTAGGGAGTGGCTGAGTTCTTTTTGCTTTGGGTTTATTGCGAATAGATGGGTAAGTGTGACGGCGAAATTGGACATGAATGTTTTGCAGTGTCCAAATTTTTTTTAATGATGAGTTATTTCCCATAAATGGTCTTGCTTGTGGGTTATTTTGAACCAGAAATTTTTAGCGCATATCCACATAATTGCGTCTAGATTGAACAGCAGTTTTAGGGAGTGGCTCAGTTCTTTTTGCTTTGGGGTTATTGCAAATAGATGGGTAAGTGTGACGGCGAAATTGGACATGAATGTTTTGCGGTGTCCAAATTTTTTTAATGATGAGTTATTTCCCATAAATGGTCTTGCTTGTGGGTTATTTTCAATCAGAAATTTTTAGCGCATATCCACATAATTGCGTCTAGATTGAACAGCAGTTTTTGGGAGTGGCTGAGTTCTTTTTGCTTTGGGGTTATTGCAAATAGATGGGTAAGTGTGACGGCGAAATTGGACATGAATGTTTTGCGGTGTCCAAATTTTTTTTAATGATGAGTTATTTCCCATAAATGGTCTTGCTTGTGGGTTATTTTGAACCAGAAATTTTTAGCGCATATCCACATAATTGCGTCTAGATTGAACAGCAGTTTTAGGGAGTGGCTGAGTTCTTTTTGCTTTGGGGTTATTGCAAATAGATGGGTAAGTGTGACGGCGAAATTGGACATGAATGTTTTGCGGTGTCCAAATTTTTTTTAATGATGAGTTATTTCCCATAAATGGTCTTGCTTGTGGGTTATTTTGAACCAGAAATTTTTAGCGCATATCCACATAATTGCGTCTAGATTGAACAGCAGTTTTAGGGAGTGGCTGAGTTCTTTTTGCTTTGGGGTTATCGCAAATAGATGGGTAAGTGTGACGGCGAAATTGGACATGAATGTTTTGCAGTGTCCAAATTTTTTTTAATGATGAGTTATTTCCCATAAATGGTCTTGCTTGTGGGTTATTTTGAACCAGAAATTTTTAGCGCATATCCACATAATTGCGTCTAGATTGAACAGCAGTTTTAGGGAGTGGCTCAGTTCTTTTTGCTTTGGGGTTATTGCAAATAGATGGGTAAGTGTGACGGCGAAATTGGACATGAATGTTTTGCAGTGTCCAAAATTTTTTTAATGATGAGTTATTTCCCATAAACGGTCTTGCTTGTGGGTTATTTTGAACCAGAAATTTTTAGCGCATATCCACATAATTGCGTCTAGATTGAACAGCAGTTTTAGGGAGTGGCTGAGTTCTTTTTGCTTTGGGGTTATTGCAAATAGATGGGTAAGTGTGACGGCGAAATTGGACATGAATGTTTTGCGGTGTCCAAATTTTTTTTAATGATGAGTTATTTCCCATAAATGGTCTTGCTTGTGGGTTATTTTGAACCAGAAATTTTTAGCGCATATCCACATAATTGCGTCTAGATTGAACAGCAGTTTTAGGGAGTGGCTGAGTTCTTTTTGCTTTGGGGTTATTGCAAATAGATGGGTAAGTGTGACGGCGAAATTGGACATGAATGTTTTGCGGTGTCCAAATTTTTTTTAATGATGAGTTATTTCCCATAAATGGTCTTGCTTGTGGGTTATTTTGAACCAGAAATTTTTAGCGCATATCCACATAATTGCGTCTAGATTGAACAGCAGTTTTAGGGAGTGGCTGAGTTCTTTTTGCTTTGGGGTTATTGCAAATAGATGGGTAAGTGTGACGGCGAAATTGGACATGAATGTTTTGCGGTGTCCAAATTTTTTTTAATGATGAGTTATTTCCCATAAATGGTCTTGCTTGTGGGTTATTTTGAACCAGAAATTTTTAGCGCATATCCACATAATTGCGTCTAGATTGAACAGCAGTTTTAGGGAGTGGCTGAGTTCTTTTTGCTTTGGGGTTATTGCAAATAGATGGGTAAGTGTGACGGCGAAATTGGACATGAATGTTTTGCGGTGTCCAAATTTTTTTTAATGATGAGTTATTTCCCATAAATGGTCTTGCTTGTGGGTTATTTTGAACCAGAAATTTTTAGCGCATATCCACATAATTGCGTCTAGATTGAACAGCAGTTTTAGGGAGTGGCTGAGTTCTTTTTGCTTTGGGGTTATTGCAAATAGATGGGTAAGTGTGACGGCGAAATTGGACATGAATGTTTTGCGGTGTCCAAATTTTTTTTAATGATGAGTTATTTCCCATAAATGGTCTTGCTTGTGGGTTATTTTGAACCAGAAATTTTTAGCGCATATCCACATAATTGCGTCTAGATTGAACAGCAGTTTTAGGGAGTGGCTGAGTTCTTTTTGCTTTGGGGTTATTGCAAATAGATGGGTAAGTGTGACGGCGAAATTGGACATGAATGTTTTGCGGTGTCCAAATTTTTTTTAATGATGAGTTATTTCCCATAAATGGTCTTGCTTGTGGGTTATTTTGAACCAGAAATTTTTAGCGCATATCCACATAATTGCGTCTAGATTGAACAGCAGTTTTAGGGAGTGGCTGAGTTCTTTTTGCTTTGGGGTTATTGCAAATAGATGGGTAAGTGTGACGGCGAAATTGGACATGAATGTTTTGCGGTGTCCAAATTTTTTTTAATGATGAGTTATTTCCCATAAATGGTCTTGCTTGTGGGTTATTTTGAACCAGAAATTTTTAGCGCATATCCACATAATTGCGTCTAGATTGAACAGCAGTTTTAGGGAGTGGCTGAGTTCTTTTTGCTTTGGGGTTATTGCAAATAGATGGGTAAGTGTGACGGCGAAATTGGACATGAATGTTTTGCGGTGTCCAAATTTTTTTTAATGATGAGTTATTTCCCATAAATGGTCTTGCTTGTGGGTTATTTTGAACCAGAAATTTTTAGCGCATATCCACATAATTGCGTCTAGATTGAACAGCAGTTTTAGGGAGTGGCTGAGTTCTTTTTGCTTTGGGGTTATTGCAAATAGATGGGTAAGTGTGACGGCGAAATTGGACATGAATGTTTTGCGGTGTCCAAATTTTTTTTAATGATGAGTTATTTCCCATAAATGGTCTTGCTTGTGGGTTATTTTGAACCAGAAATTTTTAGCGCATATCCACATAATTGCGTCTAGATTGAACAGCAGTTTTAGGGAGTGGCTGAGTTCTTTTTGCTTTGGGGTTATTGCAAATAGATGGGTAAGTGTGACGGCGAAATTGGACATGAATGTTTTGCGGTGTCCAAATTTTTTTAATGATGAGTTATTTCCCATAAATGGTCTTGCTTGTGGGTTATTTTGAACCAGAAATTTTTAGCGCATATCCACATAATTGCGTCTAGATTGAACAGCAGTTTTAGGGAGTGGCTGAGTTCTTTTTGCTTTGGGGTTATTGCAAATAGATGGGTAAGTGTGACGGCGAAATTGGACATGAATGTTTTGCGGTGTCCAAATTTTTTTTAATGATGAGTTATTTCCCATAAATAGTCTTGCTTGTGGGTTATTTTGAACCAGAAATTTTTAGCGCATATCCACATAATTGCGTCTAGATTGAACAGCAGTTTTAGGGAGTGGCTCAGTTCTTTTTGCTTTGGGGTTATTGCAAATAGATGGGTAAGTGTGACGGCGAAATTGGACATGAATGTTTTGCAGTGTCCAAATTTTTTTTAATGATGAGTTATTTCCCATAAATGGTCTTGCTTGTGGGTTATTTTGAACCAGAAATTTTTAGCGCATATCCACATAATTGCGTCTAGATTGAACAGCAGTTTTAGGGAGTGGCTGAGTTCTTTTTGCTTTGGGGTTATTGCAAATAGATGGGTAAGTGTGACGGCGAAATTGGACATGAATGTTTTGCGGTGTCCAAATTTTTTTAATGATGAGTTATTTCCCATAAATGGTCTTGCTTGTGGGTTATTTTGAACCAGAAATTTTTAGCGCATATCCACATAATTGCGTCTAGATTGAACAGCAGTTTTAGGGAGTGGCTCAGTTCTTTTTGCTTTGGGGTTATTGCAAATAGATGGGTAAGTGTGACGGCGAAATTGGACATGAATGTTTTGCGGTGTCCAAATTTTTTTTAATGATGAGTTATTTCCCATAAATGGTCTTGCTTGTGGGTTATTTTGAACCAGAAATTTTTAGCGCATATCCACATAATTGCGTCTAGATTGAACAGCAGTTTTAGGGAGTGGCTGAGTTCTTTTTGCTTTGGGGTTATTGCGAATAGATGGGTAAGTGTGACGGCGAAATTGGACATGAATGTTTTGCAGTGTCCAAATTTTTTTTAATGATGAGTTATTTCGCGTAAATGGTCTTGCTTGTGGGTTATTTTGAACAAGAAATTTTTAGCGCATATCCACATAATTGCGTCTAGATTGAACAGCAGTTTTAGGGAGTGGCTGAGTTCTTTTTGCTTTGGGGTTATTGCGAATAGATGGGTAAGTGTGACGGCGAAATTGGACATGAATGTTTTGCAGTGTCCAAATTTTTTTTAATGATGAGTTATTTCCCATAAATGGTCTTGCTTGTGGGTTATTTTGAACCAGAAATTTTTAGCGCATATCCACATAATTGCGTCTAGATTGAACAGCAGTTTTAGGGAGTGGCTGAGTTCTTTTTGCTTTGGGGTTATTGCAAATAGATGGGTAAGTGTGACGGCGAAATTGGACATGAATGTTTTGCGGTGTCCAAATTTTTTTTAATGATGAGTTATTTCCCATAAATGGTCTTGCTTGCAGGTTATTTTGAACCAGAAATTTTTAGCGCATATCCACATAATTGCGTCTAGATTGAACAGCAGTTTTAGGGAGTGGCTGAGTTCTTTTTGCTTTGGGGTTATTGCAAATAGATGGGTAAGTGTGACGGCGAAATTGGACATGAATGTTTTGCGGTGTCCAAATTTTTTTTAATGATGAGTTATTTCCCATAAATGGTCTTGCTTGTGGGTTATTTTGAACCAGAAATTTTTAGCGCATATCCACATAATTGCGTCTAGATTGAACAGCAGTTTTAGGGAGTGGCTGAGTTCTTTTTGCTTTGGGGTTATTGCAAATAGATGGGTAAGTGTGACGGCGAAATTGGACATGAATGTTTTGCAGTGTCCAAATTTTTTTTAATGATGAGTTATTTCGCATAAATGGTCTTGCTTGTGGGTTATTTTGAACAGAAATTTTTAGCGCATATCCACATAATTGCGTCTAGATTGAACAGAAGTTTTAGGGAGTGGCTCAGTTCTATTTGCTTTGGGGTTATTGCGAATAGATGGGTAAGTGTGACGGCGAAATTGGACATGAATGTTTTGCAGTGTCCAAATTTTTTTTAATGATGAGTTATTTCGCATAAATGGTCTTGCTTGTGGGTTATTTTGAACCAGAAATTTTTAGCGCATATCCACATAATTGTGTCTAGATTGAACAGCAGTATTAGGGAGTGGCTGAGTTCTTTTTGCTTTGGGGTTATTGCAAATAGATGGGTAAGTGTGACGGCAAAATTGGACATGAATGTTTTGCGGTGTCCAAATTTTTTTTAATGATGAGTTATTTCCCATAAATGGTCTTGCTTGTGGGTTATTTTGAACCAGAAATTTTTAGCGCATATCCACATAATTGCGTCTAGATTGAACAGCAGTTTTAGGGAGTGGCTGAGTTCTTTTTGCTTTGGTGTTATTGCAAATAGATGGGTAAGTGTGACGGCGAAATTGGACATGAATGTTTTGCGGTGTCCAAATTTTTTTTAATGATGAGTTATTTCCCATAAATGGTCTTGCTTGTGGGTTATTTTGAACAAGAAATTTTTAGCGCATATCCACATAATGGCGTCTAGATTGAACAGCAGTTTTAGGGAGTGGCGGAGTTCTTTTTGCTTTGGGGTTATTGCAAATAGATGGGTAAGTGTGACGGCGAAATTGGACATGAATGTTTTGCGGTGTCCAAATTTTTTTTAATGATGAGTTATTTCGCATAAACGGTATTGCTTGTGGGTTATTTTGAACCAGAAATTTTTAGCGCATATCCACATAATTGTGTCTAGATTGAACAGCGGTATTAGGGAGTGGCAGAGTTCTTTTTGCTTTGGGGTTATTGCAAATAGATGGGTAAGTGTGACGGCAAAATTGGACATGAATGTTTTGCGGTGTCCAAATTTTTTTTAATGATGAGTTATTTCCCATAAATGGTCTTGCTTGTGGGTTATTTTGAACCAGAAATTTTTAGCGCATATCCACATAATTGCGTCTAGATTGAACAGCAGTTTTAGGGAGTGGCTGAGTTCTATTTGCTTTGGGGTTATTGCACATAGATGGGTAAGTGTGACGGCGAAATTGGACATGAATGTTTTGCGGTGTCCAAATTTTTTTTAATGATGAGTTATTTCCCATAAATGGTCTTGCTTGTGGGTTATTTTGAACCAGAAATTTTTAGCGCATATCCACATAATTGCGTCTAGATTGAACAGCAGTTTTAGGGAGTGGCTGAGTTCTTTTTGCTTTGGGGTTATTGCAAATAGATGGGTAAGTGTGACGGCGAAATTGGACATGAATGTTTTGCAGTGTCCAAATTTTTTTTAATGATGAGTTATTTCCCATAAATGGCCTTGCTTGTGGGTTATTTTGAACCAGAAATTTTTAGCGCATATCCACATAATTGCGTCTAGATTGAACAGCTGTTTTAGGGAGTGGCTGAGTTCTTTTTGCTTTGGGGTTATTGCAAATAGATGGGTAAGTGTGACGGCGAAATTGGACATGAATGTTTTGCGGTGTCCAAATTTTTTTTAATGATGAGTTATTTCCCATAAATGGTCTTGCTTGTGGGTTATTTTGAACCAGAAATTTTTAGCGCATATCCACATAATTGCGTCTAGATTGAACAGCAGTTTTAGGGAGATGTTCAGTTCTTTTTGCTTTGGAGTTATTGCAAATAGATGGGTAAGTGTGACGGCGAAATTGGACATGAATGTTTTGCGGTGTCCAAATTTTTTTTAATGATGAATTATTTCCCATAAATGGTCTTGCTTGTGGGTTATTTTGAACCAGAAATATTTAGCGCATATCCACATAATTGCGTCTAGATTGAACAGCAGTTTTAGGGAGTGGCTGAGTTCTTTTTGCTTTGGGGTTATTGCGAATAGATGGGTAAGTGTGACGGCGAAATTGGACATGAATGTTTTGCAGTGTCCAAATTTTTTTTAATGATGAGTTACTTCCATAAATGGTCTTGCTTGTGGGTTATTTTGAACCAGAAATTTTTAGCGCATATCCACATAATTGCGTCTAGATTGAACAGCAGTTTTAGGGAGTGGCTGAGTTCTTTTTGCTTTGGGGTTATTGCGAATAGATGGGTAAGTGTGACGGCGAAATTGGACATGAATGTTTTGCGGTGTCCAAAATTTTTTTAATGATGAGTTATTTCCCATAAATGGTCTTGCTTGTGGGTTATTTTGAACCAGAAATTTTTAGCGCATATCCACATAATTGCGTCTAGATTGAACAGCAGTTTTAGGGAGTGGCTGAGTTCTTTTTGCTTTGGGGTTATTGCAAATAGATGGGTAAGTGTGACGGCGAAATTGGACATGAATGTTTTGCAGTGTCCAAATTTTTTTTAATGATGAGTTATTTCCCATAAATGGCCTTGCTTGTGGGTTATTTTGAACCAGAAATTTTTAGCGCATATCCACATAATTGCGTCTAGATTGAACAGCAGTTTTAGGGAGTGGCTGAGTTCTTTTTGCTTTGGTGTTATTGCAAATAGATGGGTAAGTGTGACGGCGAAATTGGACATGAATGTTTTGCGGTGTCCAAATTTTTTTTAATGATGAGTTATTTCCCATAAATGGTCTTGCTTGTGGGTTATTTTGAACCAGAAATTTTTAGCGCATATCCACATAATTGCGTCTAGATTGAACAGCAGTTTTAGGGAGATGTTCAGTTCTTTTTGCTTTGGAGTTATTGCAAATAGATGGGTAAGTGTGACGGCGAAATTGGACATGAATGTTTTGCGGTGTCCAAATTTTTTTTAATGATGAGTTATTTCCCATAAATGGTCTTGCTTGTGGGTTATTTTGAACCAGAAATATTTAGCGCAGATCCATATAATTGCGTCTAGATTGAACAGCAGTTTTAGGAAGTGGCTGAGTTCTTTTTGCTTTGGGGTTATTGCGAATAGATGGGTAAGTGTGACGGCGAAATTGGACATGAATGTTTTGCAGTGTCCAAATTTTTTTTAATGATGAGTTATTTCGCATAAATGGTCTTGCTTGTGGGTTATTTTGAACCAGAAATTTTTAGCGCATATCCACATAATTGCGTCTAGATTGAACAGCAGTTTTAGGGAGTGGCTCAGTTCTTTTTGCTTTGGGGTTATTGCGAATAGATGGGTAAGTGTGACGGCGAAATTGGACATGAATGTTTTGCAGTGTCCAAATTTTTTTAATGATGAGTTATTTCTCGTAAATGGTCTTGCTTGTGGGTTATTTTGAACCAGAAATTTTTAGCGCATATCCACATAATTGCGTCTAGATTGAACAGCAGTTTTAGGGAGTGGCTGAGTTCTTTTTGCTTTGGTGTTATTGCAAATAGATGGGTAAGTGTGACGGCGAAATTGGACATGAATGTTTTGCGGTGTCCAAATTTTTTTTAATGATGAGTTATTTCCCATAAATGGTCTTGCTTGTGGGTTATTTTGAACCAGAAATTTTTAGCGCATATCCACATAATTGCGTCTAGATTGAACAGCAGTTTTAGGGAGTGGCTGAGTTCTTTTTGCTTTGGGGTTATTGCAAATAGATGGGTAAGTGTGACGGCGAAATTGGACATGAATGTTTTGCGGTGTCCAAATTTTTTTTAATGATGAGTTATTTCCCATAAATGGTCTTGCTTGTGGGTTATTTTGAACCAGAAATTTTTAGCGCATATCCACATAATTGCGTCTAGATTGAACAGCAGTTTTAGGGAGTGGCTGAGTTCTTTTTGCTTTGGGGTTATTGCGAATAGATGGGTAAGTGTGACGGCGAAATTGGACATGAATGTTTTGCAGTGTCCAAATTTTTTTTAATGATGAGTTATTTCGCATAAATGGTCTTGCTTGTGGGTTATTTTGAACCAGAAATTTTTAGCGCATATCCACATAATTGCGTCTAGATTGAACAGCAGTTTTAGGGAGTGGCTCAGTTCTTTTTGCTTTGGGGTTATTGCGAATAGATGGGTAAGTGTGACGGCGAAATTGGACATGAATGTTTTGCAGTGTCCAAATTTTTTTTAATGATGAGTTATTTCGCGTAAATGGTCTTGCTTGTGGGTTATTTTGAACAAGAAATTTTTAGCGCATATCCACATAATTGCGTCTAGATTGAACAGCAGTTTTAGGGAGTGGCTGAGTTCTTTTTGCTTTGGGGTTATTGCGAATAGATGGGTAAGTGTGACGGCGAAATTGGACATGAATGTTTTGCAGTGTCCAAATTTTTTTTAATGATGAGTTATTTCCCATAAATGGTCTTGCTTGTGGGTTATTTTCAACCAGAAATTTTTAGCGCATATCCACATAATTGCGTCTAGATTGAACAGCAGTTTTAGGGAGTGGCTGAGTTCTTTTTGCTTTGGGGTTATTGCAAATAGATGGGTAAGTGTGACGGCGAAATTGGACATGAATGTTTTGCGGTGTCCAAATTTTTTTTAATGATGAGTTATTTCCCATAAATGGTCTTGCTTGTGGGTTATTTTGAACCAGAAATTTTTAGCGCATATCCACATAATTGCGTCTAGATTGAACAGCAGTTTTAGGGAGTGGCTGAGTTCTTTTTGCTTTGGGGTTATTGCAAATAGATGGGTAAGTGTGACGGCGAAATTGGACATGAATGTTTTGCGGTGTCCAAATTTTTTTTAATGATGAGTTATTTCCCATAAATGGTCTTGCTTGTGGGTTATTTTGAACCAGAAATTTTTAGCGCATATCCACATAATTGCGTCTAGATTGAACAGCAGTTTTAGGGAGTGGCTGAGTTCTTTTTGCTTTGGGGTTATTGCGAATAGATGGGTAAGTGTGACGGCGAAATTGGACATGAATGTTTTGCAGTGTCCAAATTTTTTTTAATGATGAGTTATTTCGCGTAAATGGTCTTGCTTGTGGGTTATTTTGAACAAGAAATTTTTAGCGCATATCCACATAATTGCGTCTAGATTGAACAGCAGTTTTAGGGAGTGGCTCAGTTCTTTTTGCTTTGGGGTTATTGCGAATAGATGGGTAAGTGTGACGGCGAAATTGGACATGAATGTTTTGCAGTGTCCAAATTTTTTTTAATGATGAGTTATTTCGCATAAATGGTCTTGCTTGTGGGTTATTTTGAACCAGAAATTTTTAGCGCATATCCACATAATTGCGTCTAGATTGAACAGCAGTTTTAGGGAGTGGCTGAGTTCTTTTTGCTTTGGGGTTATTGCAAATAGATGGGTAAGTGTGACGGCGAAATTGGACATGAATGTTTTGCGGTGTCCAAATTTTTTTTAATGATGAGTTATTTCCCATAAATGGTCTTGCTTGTGGGTTATTTTGAACCAGAAATTTTTAGCGCATATCCACATAATTGCGTCTAGATTGAACAGCAGTTTTAGGGAGTGGCTGAGTTCTTTTTGCTTTGGGGTTATTGCAAATAGATGGGTAAGTGTGACGGCGAAATTGGACATGAATGTTTTGCGGTGTCCAAATTTTTTTTAATGATGAGTTATTTCCCATAAATGGTCTTGCTTGTGGGTTATTTTGAACAAGAAATTTTTAGCGCATATCCACATAATGGCGTCTAGATTGAACAGCAGTTTTAGGGAGTGGCGGAGTTCTTTTTGCTTTGGGGTTATTGCAAATAGATGGGTAAGTGTGACGGCGAAATTGGACATGAATGTTTTGCGGTGTCCAAATTTTTTTTAATGATGAGTTATTTCGCATAAACGGTATTGCTTGTGGGTTATTTTGAACCAGAAATTTTTAGCGCATATCCACATAATTGTGTCTAGATTGAACAGCAGTTTTAGGGAGTGGCAGAGTTCTTTTTGCTTTGGGGTTATTGCAAATAGATGGGTAAGTGTGACGGCAAAATTGGACATGAATGTTTTGCGGTGTCCAAATTTTTTTTAATGATGAGTTATTTCCCATAAATGGTCTTGCTTGTGGGTTATTTTGAACCAGAAATTTTTAGCGCATATCCACATAATTGCGTCTAGATTGAACAGCAGTTTTAGGGAGTGGCTGAGTTCTATTTGCTTTGGGGTTATTGCACATAGATGGGTAAGTGTGACGGCGAAATTGGACATGAATGTTTTGCGGTGTCCAAATTTTTTTTAATGATGAGTTATTTCCCATAAATGGTCTTGCTTGTGGGTTATTTTGAACCAGAAATTTTTAGCGCATATCCACATAATTGCGTCTAGATTGAACAGCAGTTTTAGGGAGTGGCTGAGTTCTTTTTGCTTTGGGGTTATTGCAAATAGATGGGTAAGTGTGACGGCGAAATTGGACATGAATGTTTTGCAGTGTCCAAATTTTTTTTAATGATGAGTTATTTCCCATAAATGGTCTTGCTTGTGGGTTATTTTGAACCAGAAATTTTTAGCGCATATCCACATAATTGCGTCTAGATTGAACAGCAGTTTTAGGGAGTGGCTGAGTTCTTTTTGCTTTGGTGTTATTGCAAATAGATGGGTAAGTGTGACGGCGAAATTGGACATGAATGTTTTGCGGTGTCCAAATTTTTTTTAATGATGAGTTATTTCCCATAAATGGTCTTGCTTGTGGGTTATTTTGAACCAGAAATTTTTAGCGCATATCCACATAATTGCGTCTAGATTGAACAGCAGTTTTAGGGAGATGTTCAGTTCTTTTTGCTTTGGAGTTATTGCAAATAGATGGGTAAGTGTGACGGCGAAATTGGACATGAATGTTTTGCGGTGTCCAAATTTTTTTTAATGATGAGTTATTTCCCATAAATGGTCTTGCTTGTGGGTTATTTTGAACCAGAAATTTTTAGCGCATATCCACATAATTGCGTCTAGATTGAACAGCAGTTTTAGGGAGTGGCTGAGTTCTTTTTGCTTTGGGGTTATTGCGAATAGATGGGTAAGTGTGACGGCGAAATTGGACATGAATGTTTTGCAGTGTCCAAATTTTTTTAATGATGAGTTATTTCGCGTAAATGGTCTTGCTTGTGGGTTATTTTGAACAAGAAATTTTTAGCGCATATCCACATAATTGCGTCTAGATTGAACAGCAGTTTTAGGAAGTGGCTGAGTTCTTTTTGCTTTGGGGTTATTGCGAATAGATGGGTAAGTGTGACGGCGAAATTGGACATGAATGTTTTGCAGTGTCCAAATTTTTTTTAATGATGAGTTATTTCCCATAAATGGTCTTGCTTGTGGGTTATTTTGAACCAGAAATTTTTAGCGCATATCCACATAATTGCGTCTAGATTGAACAGCAGTTTTAGGGAGTGGCTGAGTTCTTTTTGCTTTGGTGTTATTGCAAATAGATGGGTAAGTGTGACGGCGAAATTGGACATGAATGTTTTGCGGTGTCCAAATTTTTTTTAATGATGAGTTATTTCCCATAAATGGTCTTGCTTGTGGGTTATTTTGAACCAGAAATTTTTAGCGCATATCCACATAATTGCGCCTAGATTGAACAGCAGTTTTAGGGAGTGGCTGAGTTCTTTTTGCTTTGGGGTTATTGCAAATAGATGGGTAAGTGTGACGGCGAAATTGGACATGAATGTTTTGCGGTGTCCAAATTTTTTTTAATGATGAGTTATTTCCCATAAATGGTCTTGCTTGTGGGTTATTTTGAACCAGAAATTTTTAGCGCATATCCACATAATTGCGTCTAGATTGAACAGCAGTTTTAGGGAGTGGCTGAGTTCTTTTTGCTTTGGGGTTATTGCAAATAGATGGGTAAGTGTGACGGCGAAATTGGACATGAATGTTTTGCGGTGTCCAAATTTTTTTTAATGATGAGTTATTTCCCATAAATGGTCTTGCTTGTGGGTTATTTTGAACCAGAAATTTTTAGCGCATATCCACATAATTGCGTCTAGATTGAACAGCAGTTTTAGGGAGTGGCTGAGTTCTTTTTGCTTTGGGGTTATTGCGAATAGATGGGTAAGTGTGACGGCGAAATTGGACATGAATGTTTTGCAGTGTCCAAATTTTTTTTAATGATGAGTTATTTCCCATAAATGGTCTTGCTTGTGGGTTATTTTGAACCAGAAATTTTTAGCGCATATCCACATAATTGCGTCTAGATTGAACAGCAGTTTTAGGGAGTGGCTCAGTTCTTTTTGCTTTGGGGTTATTGCGAATAGATGGGTAAGTGTGACGGCGAAATTGGACATGAATGTTTTGCAGTGTCCAAATTTTTTTTAATGATGAGTTATTTCCCATAAATGGTCTTGCTTGTGGGTTATTTTGAACCAGAAATTTTTAGCGCATATCCACATAATTGCGTCTAGATTGAACAGCAGTTTTAGGGAGTGGCTGAGTTCTTTTTGCTTTGGTGTTATTGCAAATAGATGGGTAAGTGTGACGGCGAAATTGGACATGAATGTTTTGCGGTGTCCAAATTTTTTTAAATGATGAGTTATTTCCCATAAATGGTCTTGCTTGTGGGTTATTTTGAACGAGAAATTTTTAGCGCATATCCACATAATTGCGTCTAGATTGAACAGCAGTTTTAGGGAGTGGCTGAGTTCTTTTTGCTTTGGGGTTATTGCAAATAGATGGGTAAGTGTGACGGCGAAATTGGACATGAATGTTTTGCAGTGTCCAAATTTTTTTTAATGATGAGTTATTTCGCGTAAATGGTCTTGCTTGTGGGTTATTTTGAACCAGAAATTTTTAGCGCATATCCACATAATTGCGTTTAGATTGAACAGCAGTTTTAGGGAGTGGCTCAGTTCTATTTGCTTTGGGGTTATTGCGAATAGATGGGTAAGTGTGACGGCGAAATTGGGCATGAATGTTTTGCAGTGTCCACATTTTTTTTAATGATGAGTTATTTCGCATAAATGGTCTTGCTTGTGGGTTATTTTGAACCAGAAATTTTTAGCGCATATCCACATAATTGTGTCTAGATTGAACAGCGGTATTAGGGAGTGGCTGAGTTCTTTTTGCTTTGGGGTTATTGCAAATAGATGGGTAAGTGTGACGGCAAAATTGGACATGAATGTTTTGCGGTGTCCAAATTTTTTTTAATGATGAGTTATTTCCCATAAATGGTCTTGCTTGTGGGTTATTTTGAACCAGAAATTTTTAGCGCATATCCACATAATTGCGTCTAGATTGAACAGCAGTTTTAGGGAGTGGCTGAGTTCTTTTTGCTTTGGGGTTATTGCAAATAGATGGGTAAGTGTGACGGCGAAATTGGACATGAATGTTTTGCGGTGTCCAAATTTTTTTTAATGATGAGTTATTTCCCATAAATGGTCTTGCTTGTGGGTTATTTTGAACAAGAAATTTTTAGCGCATATCCACATAATGGCGTCTAGATTGAACAGCAGTTTTAGGGAGTGGCGGAGTTCTTTTTGCTTTGGGGTTATTGCAAATAGATGGGTAAGTGTGACGGCGAAATTGGACATGAATGTTTTGCGGTGTCCAAATTTTTTTTAATGATGAGTTATTTCGCATAAATGGTCTTGCTTGTGGGTTATTTTGAACCAGAAATTTTTAGCGCATATCCACATAATTGCGTCTAGATTGAACAGAAGTTTTAGGGAGTGGCTCAGTTCTTTTTGCTTTGGGGTTATTGCAAATAGATGGGTAAGTGTGACGGCGAAATTGGACATGAATGTTTTGCAGTGTCCAAATTTTTTTTAATGATGAGTTATTTCCCATAAATGGTCTTGCTTGTGGGTTATTTTGAACCAGAAATTTTTAGCGCATATCCACATAATTGCGTCTAGATTGAACAGCAGTTTTAGGGAGTGGCTGAGTTCTATTTGCTTTGGGGTTATTGCACATAGATGGGTAAGTGTGACGGCGAAATTGGACATGAATGTTTTGCGGTGTCCAAATTTTTTTTAATGATGAGTTATTTCCCATAAATGGTCTTGCTTGTGGGTTATTTTGAACCAGAAATTTTTAGCGCATATCCACATAATTGCGTCTAGATTGAACAGCAGTTTTAGGGAGTGGCTGAGTTCTTTTTGCTTTGGGGTTATTGCAAATAGATGGGTAAGTGTGACGGCGAAATTGGACATGAATGTTTTGCAGTGTCCAAATTTTTTTTAATGATGAGTTATTTCCCATAAATGGCCTTGCTTGTGGGTTATTTTGAACCAGAAATTTTTAGCGCATATCCACATAATTGCGTCTAGATTGAACAGCAGTTTTAGGGAGTGGCTGAGTTCTTTTTGCTTTGGTGTTATTGCAAATAGATGGGTAAGTGTGACGGCGAAATTGGACATGAATGTTTTGCGGTGTCCAAATTTTTTTTAATGATGAGTTATTTCCCATAAATGGTCTTGCTTGTGGGTTATTTTGAACCAGAAATTTTTAGCGCATATCCACATAATTGCGTCTAGATTGAACAGCAGTTTTAGGGAGATGTTCAGTTCTTTTTGCTTTGGAGTTATTGCAAATAGATGGGTAAGTGTGACGGCGAAATTGGACATGAATGTTTTGCGGTGTCCAAATTTTTTTTAATGATGAGTTATTTCCCATAAATGGTCTTGCTTGTGGGTTATTTTGAACCAGAAATATTTAGCGCAGATCCATATAATTGCGTCTAGATTGAACAGCAGTTTTAGGAAGTGGCTGAGTTCTTTTTGCTTTGGGGTTATTGCGAATAGATGGGTAAGTGTGACGGCGAAATTGGACATGAATGTTTTGCAGTGTCCAAATTTTTTTTAATGATGAGTTATTTCGCGTAAATGGTCTTGCTTGTATGTTATTTTGAACAAGAAATTTTTAGCGCATATCCACATAATTGCGTCTAGATTGAACAGCAGTTTTAGGAAGTGGCTGAGTTCTTTTTGCTTTGGGGTTATTGCGAATAGATGGGTAAGTGTGACGGCGAAATTGGACATGAATGTTTTGCAGTGTCCAAATTTTTTTTAATGATGAGTTATTTCCCATAAATGGCCTTGCTTGTGGGTTATTTTGAACCAGAAATTTTTAGCGCATATCCACATAATTGCGTCTAGATTGAACAGCAGTTTTAGGGAGTGGCTGAGTTCTTTTTGCTTTGGTGTTATTGCAAATAGATGGGTAAGTGTGACGGCGAAATTGGACATGAATGTTTTGCGGTGTCCAAATTTTTTTTAATGATGAGTTATTTCCCATAAATGGTCTTGCTTGTGGGTTATTTTGAACCAGAAATTTTTAGCGCATATCCACATAATTGCGTCTAGATTGAACAGCAGTTTTAGGGAGTGGCTGAGTTCTTTTTGCTTTGGGGTTATTGCGAATAGATGGGTAAGTGTGACGGCGAAATTGGACATGAATGTTTTGCAGTGTCCAAATTTTTTTTAATGATGAGTTATTTCGCGTAAATGGTCTTGCTTGTGGGTTATTTTGAACAAGAAATTTTTAGCGCATATCCACATAATTGCGTCTAGATTGAACAGAAGTTTTAGGGAGTGGCTCAGTTCTTTTTGCTTTGGGGTTATTGCGAATAGATGGGTAAGTGTGACGGCGAAATTAGACATGAATGTTTTGCAGTGTCCAAATTTTTTTTAATGATGAGTTATTTCGCATAAATGGTCTTGCTTGTGGGTTATTTTGAACCAGAAATTTTTAGCGCATATCCACATAATTGCGTCTAGATTGAACAGCAGTTTTAGGGAGTGGCTGAGTTCTTTTTGCTTTGGGGTTATTGCAAATAGATGGGTAAGTGTGACGGCGAAATTGGACATGAATGTTTTGCAGTGTCCAAATTTTTTTTAATGATGAGTTATTTCGCATAAATGGTCTTGCTTGTGGGTTATTTTGAACCAGACATTTTAGCGCATATCCACATAATTGCGTCTAGATTGAACAGCAGTTTTAGGGAGTGGCTCAGTTCTTTTTGCTTTGGGGTTATTGCGAATAGATGGGTAAGTGTGACGGCGAAATTGGACATGAATGTTTTGCGGTGTCCAAATTTTTTTTAATGATGAGTTATTTCCCATAAATGGTCTTGCTTGTGGGTTATTTTGAACCAGAAATTTTTAGCGCATATCCACATAATTGCGTCTAGATTGAACAGCAGTTTTAGGGAGTGGCTCAGTTCTTTTTGCTTTGGGGTTATTGCGAATAGATGGGTAAGTGTGACGGCGAAATTGGACATGAATGTTTTGCAGTGTCCAAATTTTTTTAATGATGAGTTATTTCGCATAAATGGTCTTGCTTGTGGGTTATTTTGAACCAGAGATTTTTAGCGAATATCCACATAATTGCGTCTAGATTGAACAGCAGTTTTAGGGAGTGGCTCAGTTCATTTTGCTTTGGGGTTATTGCGAATAATTGGGTTAGGGTTGCGGCGAAAGTGAACATGAGAATGTTTTGCAGTGTCCAAATTTTTTTTAATGATGAGTTATTTCGCATAAATGGTCTTGCTTGTGGGTTATTTTGAACCAGAAATTTTTAGCGCATATCCACATAATTGCGTCTAGATTGAACAGCAGTTTTTGGGAGTGGCTCAGTTCTTTTTGCTTTGGGGTTATTGCAAATAGATGGGTAAGTGTGACGGCGAAATTGGACATGAATGTTTTGCGGTGTCCAAATTTTTTTTAATGATGAGTTATTTCCCATAAATGGTCTTGCTTGTGGGTTATTTTGAACCAGAAATTTTTAGCGCATATACACATAATTGCGTCTAGATTGAACAGCAGTTTTAGGGAGTGGCTGGGTTCATTTTGCTTTGGGGTTATTGCAAATAGATGGGTAAGTGTGACCGCGAAATTGGACATGAATGTTTTGCGGTGTCCAAATTTTTTTTAATGATGAGTTATTTCCCATAAATGGTCTTGCTTGTGGGTTATTTTGAACCAGAAATTTTTAGCGCATATCCACATAATTGCGTCTAGATTGAACAGAAGTTTTAGGGAGTGGCTCAGTTCTTTTTGCTTTGGGGTTATTGCAAATAGATGGGCAAGTGTGACGGCGAAATTGGACATGAATGTTTTGCAGTGTCCAAATTTTTTTTAATGATGAGTTATTTCGCATAAATGGTCTTGCTTGTGGGTTATTTTGAACCAGAAATTTTTAGCGCATATCCACATAATTGCGTCTAGATTGAACAGAAGTTTTAGGGAGTGGCTGAGTTCTTTTTGCTTTGGGGTTATTGCAAATAGATGGGTAAGTGTGACGGCGAAATTGGACAAGAATGTTTTGCGGTGTCCAAATTTTTTTAATGATGAGTTATTTCCCATAAATGGTCTTGCTTGTGGGTTATTTTGAACCAGAAATTTTTAGCGCATATCCACATAATTGCGTCTAGATTGAACAGCAGTTTTAGGGAGTGGCTGAGTTCTTTTTGCTTTGGGGTTATTGCAAATAGATGGGTAAGTGTGACTGCGAAATTGGACATGAATGTTTTGCGGTGTCCAAATTTTTTTTAATGATGAGTTATTTCCCATAAACGGTATTGCTTGTGGGTTATTTTGAACCAGAAATTTTTAGCGCATATCCACATAATTCCGTCTAGATTGAACAGCAGTTTTAGGGAGTGGCTGAGTTCTTTTTGCTTTGGGGTTATTGCAAATAGATGGGTAAGTGTGACGGCGAAATTGGACATGAATGTTTTGCAGTGTCGAAATTTTTTTTAATGGTGAGTTATTTCGCGTAAATCGTCTTGCTTGTGGGTTATTTTGAACCAGAAATTTTTAGCGCATATCCACATAATTGCGTCTAGATTGAACAGCAGTTTTAGGGAGTGGCTGGGTTCTTTTTGCTTTGGGGTTATTGCAAATAGATGGGTAAGTGTGACGGCGAAATTGGACATGAATGTTTTGCGGTGTCCAAATTTTTTTTAATGATGAGTTATTTCCCATAAATGGTCTTGCTTGCAGGTTATTTTGAACCAGAAATTTTTAGCGCATATCCACATAATTGCGTCTAGATTGAACAGCAGTTATAGGGAGTGGCTGAGTTCTTTTTGCTTTGGGGTTATTGCAAATAGATGGGTAAGTGTGACGGCGAAATTGGACATGAATGTTTTGCGGTGTCCAAATTTTTTTTAATGATGAGTTATTTCCCATAAATGGTCTTGCTTGTGGGTTATTTTGAACAAGAAATTTTTAGCGCATATCCACATAATGGCGTCTAGATTGAACAGCAGTTTTAGGGAGTGGCTGAGTTCTTTTTGCTTTGGGGTTATTGCAAATAGATGGGTAAGTGTGACGGCGAAATTGGACATGAATGTTTTGCGGTGTCCAAATTTTTTTTAATGATGAGTTATTTCCCATAAACGGTATTGCTTGTGGGTTATTTTGAACCAGAAATTTTTAGCGCATATCCACATAATTGTGTCTAGATTGAACAGCGGTATTAGGGAGTGGCGGAGTTCTTTTTGCTTTGGGGTTATTGCAAATAGATGGGTAAGTGTGACGGCGAAAATTGGACATGAATGTTTTGCGGTGTCCAAATTTTTTTTAATGATGAGTTATTTCCCATAAATGGTTTTGCTTGTGGGTTATTTTGAACCAGAAATTTTTAGCGCATATCCACATAATTGCGTCTAGATTGAACAGCAGTTTTAGGGAGTGGTTTTTTTTGCTTTGGGGTTATTGCAAATAGATGGGTAAGTGTGACGGCGAAATTGGACATGAATGTTTTGCGGTGTCCAAATTTTTTTTAATGATGAGTTATTTCCCATAAATGGTCTTGCTTGTGGGTTATTTTGAACAAGAAATTTTTAGCGCATATCCACATAATGGCGTCTAGATTGAACAGCAGTTTTAGGGAGTGGCGGAGTTCTTTTTGCTTTGGGGTTATTGCAAATAGATGGGTAAGTGTGACGGCGAAATTGGACATGAATGTTTTGCGGTGTCCAAATTTTTTTTAATGATGAGTTATTTCGCATAAACGGTATTGCTTGTGGGTTATTTTGAACCAGAAATTTTTAGCGCATATCCACATAATTGTGTCTAGATTAAACAGCGGTATTAGGGAGTGGCAGAGTTCTTTTTGCTTTGGGGTTATTGCAAATAGATGGGTAAGTGTGACGGCAAAATTGGACATGAATGTTTTGCGGTGTCGAAATTTTTTTTAATGATGAGTTACTTCCCATAAATGGTCTTGCTTGTGGCTTATTTTGAACCAGAAATTTTTAGCGCATATCCACATAATTGCGTCTAGATTGAACAGCAGTTTTAGGGAGTGGCTGAGTTCTATTTGCTTTGGGGTTATTGCACATAGATGGGTAAGTGTGACGGCGAAATTGGACATGAATGTTTTGCGGTGTCCAAATTTTTTTTAATGATGAGTTATTTCCCATAAATGGTCTTGCTTGTGGGTTATTTTGAACCAGAAATTTTTAGCGCATATCCACATAATTGCGTCTAGATTGAACAGAAGTTTTAGGGAGTGGCTCAGTTCTTTTTGCTTTGGGGTTATTGCAAATAGATGGGTAAGTGTGACGGCGAAATTGGACATGAATGTTTTGCTGTGTCCAAATTTCTTTTAATGATGAGTTATTTCCCATAAATGGCCTTGCTTGTGGGTTATTTTGAACCAGAAATTTTTAGCGCATATCCACATAATTGCGTCTAGATTGAACAGCAGTTTTAGGGAGTGGCTGAGTTCTTTTTGCTTTGGTGATATTGCAAATAGATGGGTAAGTGTGACGGCGAAATTGGACATGAATGTTTTGCGGTGTCCAAATTTTTTTTAATGATGAGTTATTTCCCATAAATGGTCTTGCTTGTGGGTTATTTTGAACCAGAAATTTTTAGCGCATATCCACATAATTGCGTCTAGATTGAACAGCAGTTTTAGGGAGATGTTCAGTTCTTTTTGCTTTGGAGTTATTGCAAATAGATGGGTAAGTGTGACGGCGAAATTGGACATGAATGTTTTGCGGTGTCCAAATTTTTTTTAATGATGAGTTATTTCCCATAAATGGTCTTGCTTGTGGGTTATTTTGAACCAGAAATATTTAGCGCAGATCCATATAATTGCGTCTAGATTGAACAGCAGTTTTAGGAAGTGGCTGAGTTCTTTTTGCTTTGGGGTTATTGCGAATAGATGGGTAAGTGTGACGGCGAAATTGGACATGAATGTTTTGCAGTGTCCAAATTTTTTTTAATGATGAGTTATTTCGCGTAAATGGTCTTGCTTGTATGTTATTTTGAACAAGAAATTTTTAGCGCATATCCACATAATTGCGTCTAGATTGAACAGCAGTTTTAGGAAGTGGCTGAGTTCTTTTTGCTTTGGGGTTATTGCGAATAGATGGGTAAGTGTGACGGCGAAATTGGACATGAATGTTTTGCAGTGTCCAAATTTTTTTTAATGATGAGTTATTTCCCATAAATGGCCTTGCTTGTGGGTTATTTTGAACCAGAAATTTTTAGCGCATATCCACATAATTGCGTCTAGATTGAACAGCAGTTTTAGGGAGTGGCTGAGTTCTTTTTGCTTTGGTGTTATTGCAAATAGATGGGTAAGTGTGACGGCGAAATTGGACATGAATGTTTTGCGGTGTCCAAATTTTTTTTAATGATGAGTTATTTCCCATAAATGGTTTTGCTTGTGGGTTATTTTGAACCAGAAATTTTTAGCGCATATCCACATAATTGCGCCTAGATTGAACAGCAGTTTTAGGGAGTGGCTGAGTTCTTTTTGCTTTGGGGTTATTGCAAATAGATGGGTAAGTGTGACGGCGAAATTGGACATGAATGTTTTGCGGTGTCCAAATTTTTTTTAATGATGAGTTATTTCCCATAAATGGTCTTGCTTGTGGGTTATTTTGAACCAGAAATTTTTAGCGCATATCCACATAATTGCGTCTAGATTGAACAGCAGTTTTAGGGAGTGGCTGAGTTCTTTTTGCTTTGGGGTTATTGCGAATAGATGGGTAAGTGTGACGGCGAAATTGGACATGAATGTTTTGCAGTGTCCAAATTTTTTTTAATGATGAGTTATTTCGCGTAAATGGTCTTGCTTGTGGGTTATTTTGAACAAGAAATTTTTAGCGCATATCCACATAATTGCGTCTAGATTGAACAGAAGTTTTAGGGAGTGGCTCAGTTCTATTTGCTTTGGGGTTATTGCGAATAGATGGGTAAGTGTGACGGCGAAATTGGGCATGAATGTTTTGCAGTGTCCAAATTTTTTTTAATGATGAGTTATTTCGCATAAATGGTCTTGCTTGTGGGTTATTTTGAACCAGAAATTTTTAGCGCATATCCACATAATTGCGTCTAGATTGAACAGCAGTTTTAGGGAGTGGCTGAGTTCTTTTTGCTTTGGGGTTATTGCAAATAGATGGGTAAGTGTGACGGCGAAATTGGACATCAATGTTTTGCAGTGTCCAAGTTTTTTTTAATGATGAGTTATTTCGCATAAATGGTCTTGCTTGTGGATTATTTTGAACCAGAAATTTGGAGCGCACATCCACACAATTGTGTCTAGATCCAACAGCCGTTTTAGGGAGTGGCTCAGTTCTTTTTGCTTTGGGGTTATTGCCAATAGATGGGTAAGTGTGACGGCGAAATTAAACATGAATATTTGGTAGTGCCCAAATTTTTTTTGCTGAGCAGTTATTTCGAATAGATAGTCTTGCTTGTGGGTAATTTTGAACCAGAAATTTGTGGCGCACATCCGCAAAATTGCGTCTAGATGGAACAGCAGGTTTAGGGAAAGGCTCAGTTCTTTTTCCTTTGGGGTTATTGCGAATAATTGCGTTAGGGTTGCGGTGAAATTGAACACGAGAATTTTGTAGGGTCCAAATTTTTTCTCCTGAGGAGTTATTTCGAATAGATGGTCTTGCTTGTGGGTTATTTTGAACCAGAAATTTGTGGCGCACAGCCGCATCATTGCGTCTAGATGGAAAGCAGGTTTAAGGAGTGGCTCAGTTCTTTTTCCTTTGGGGTTATTGCGAATAATTGGGTTAGGGTTGCGGCGAAAGTGAACACGAGAATTTTGTAGTGTCCAAATTTTTTCTCCTGAGGAGTTATTTCGAATAGATGGTCTTGCCTGTGGGGTATTTTGATCCAGAAATTCGTAGCGCACATCCACACAATTGCGTCTAGATTGAACAGCAGTTTTAGGGAGTGGCTCAGTTCTTTTTGCTTTGGGGTTATGGCGAATAGATCGGTAAGTGTGGCGGCGAAATTGAACACGAGAACTTTGTAGGGTCCAATTTGTTTTTTGCTGAGGAGTTATTTCGAATAGATGATCTTGCATGTGGGGTATTTTGAACCAGAAATTCGTAGCGCACATCCACACAATTGCGTCTAGATTCAAGAGCCGTTTTAGGGAGTGGCTCAGTTCTTTTTGCTTTGGGGTTATTGCGAATAGATGGGTAAGTGTGACGGCGAAATTGAACATGAATATTTGGTAGTGTCCAAAATTTTTTTCCTGAGGAGTTATTTCGAATAGATGATCTTGCATGTGGGGTATTTTGATCCAGAATTTCGTAGCGCACATCCACACAATTGCGTCTAGATTCAACAGCCGTTTTAGGGAGTGGCTCAGTTCTTTTTGGTTTGGACTTATTGCGAATAGATGTAGTGTGGCGGCGAAATTGAACATGAATATTTTGTAGCGTCCAAATTTTTTTTAATGAGGAGTTCTTTCGAATAGATAGTCTTGCTTGTGGGGTATTTTGATCCAGAAATTCCTAGCGCACATCCACACAATTGCGTCTAGATTCCACAGCCATTTTAGGGAGTGGCTCAGTTCTTTTTGCTTTGGGGTTATTGCGAATAGATGGGTAAGTGTGGCGGCGTAATTGAACATGAATATCTTTTAGTGCCCAAATTTTTTTTAATGAGCAGTTATTTCGAATAGATGGTCTTGCTTGTGGGTTATTTTGAACCAGAAATTTGTGGCGCACATCCGCATAATTGCGTCTAGATGGAACAGCAGGTTTAGGGAGTGGCTCAGTTCTTTTTGCTTTGGGGTTATTGCGAATAATTGGGTTAGGGTTGCGGCGAAAGTGAACACGAGAATTTTGTAGGGTCCAAATTTTTTCTCCTGAGGAGTTATTTCGAATAGATGGTCTTTCCTGTGGGGTATTTTGATCCAAAAATTTGTAGCGCACATCCACATAATTGCGTCTAGATTGAACAGCAGTTTTAGGGAGTGGCTCAGTTCTTTTTGCTTTGGGGTTATTGCGAATAGATGGGTAAGTGTGGCGGCGAAATTGAACATGAATATTTTGTAGTGTCCAAATTTTTTTTAATGAGGAGTTCTTTCGAATAGATGAACTTTGCTTGTGGGTTATTTTGAACCAGCAATTTGTAGCGCACATCCACATAAATGCGTCTAGATTGAACAGCAGTTTTAGGGAGTGGCTCAGTTCTTTTTACTTTGGGGTTATTGCGAATATATGGGTAAGTGTGGCGGCGAAATTGAACATGAATATTTTGTAGTGTCCAAATTTTTTTTAATGAGGAGTTCTTTCGAATAGATAGTCTTGCTTGTGGGGTATTTTTATTCAGAAATTCGTAGCGCACATCCACACAATTGCGTCTAGATTCAACAACCGTTTTAGGGAGTGGTTCAGTTCTTTTTGCTTTGGGGTTATTGCGAATAGATGGGTAAGTGTGACGGCGAAATTAAACATGAATATTTGGTAGTGTCCAAATTTTTTTTTGCTGAGGAGTTATTTCGAATAGATGACCTTGCCTGTGGGGTATTTTGATCCAGAAATTCCTAACGCACATCCACACAATTGCGTCTAGATTCAAGAGCCGTTTTAGGGAGTGGCTCAGTTCTTTTTGCTTTGGGGTTATTGCGAATAGATGGGTAAGTGTGACGGCGAAATTAAACATGAATATTTCGTAGTGTCCAAATTTTTTTTGCTGAGGAGTTATTTCGAATAGATGATCTTGCCTGTGGGGTATTCTGATCCAGAAATTCGTAGCGCATACCCACACAATTGCATCTAGATTCAACAGCCGTTTTAGGGAGTGGTTCAGTTCTTTTTGCTTTGGGGTTATTGCGAATAGATGGGTAAGTGTGGTGGCGTAATTGAACACGAATATTCTGTAGTGTCCAATTTTTTTTTAATGAGGAATTATTTCGAATAGATGGTCTTGCTTGTGGGTTATTTTGAACCAGAAATTTGTGGCGCACATCCGCATCATTGCGTCTAGATGGAAAGCAGGTTTAGGGAGTGAGTGGCTCAGTTCTTTTTCCTTTGGGGTTATTGCGAATAATTAGGTTAGGGTTGCGGCGAAAGTGAACATGAATATTTTGTAGTGTCCAAATTTTTTCTCCTGAGGAGTTATTTCGAATAGATGGTCTTTCCTGTGGCGTATTTTGATCCAGAAATTCGTAGCGCACATCCACACAATTGCGTCTAGATTCCACAGCCGTTCTAGGGAGTGGCTCAGTTCTTTTTGCTTTGGGGTTATTGCGAATAGATGGGTAAGGGTGACGGCGAAATTGAACAGGAATATTTGGTAGTGTCTAAATTTTTTTTGCTGATGAGTTGTTTCGAATAGATTATCTTGCCTGTGGGGTATTTTGGTCCAGAAATTCGTAGCGCACATCCACACAATTGCGTCTAGATTCAACAGCCGTTTTAGGGAGTGGTTCAGTTTTTTTTGCTTTTGGAGTTATTGCGAGTAGATGGGTAAGTGTGGCGGCGTAATTGAACATGAATATTTTGTAGTGTCCAATTTTTTTTTAATGAGGAGTTATTTCGAATAGATGGTCTTGCTTGTGGGTTATTTTGAACCAGAAATTTGTGGCGCATATCCGCATAATTGCGTCTAGATGGAAAGCAGGTTTAGGGAGTGGCTCAGTTCTTTTTCCTTTGGGGTTATTGCGAATAGATGGGTAAGGGTGACGGCGAAATTGAACATGAATATTTTGTAGTGTCCAAATTTTTTCTCCTGAGGAGTTATTTCGAATAGATGGTCTTGCCTGTGGGGTATTTTGATCCAGAAATTTGTAGCGCACATCCACATAATTGCGACTAGATTGAACAGCAGTTTTAGGGAGTGGCTCAGTTCTTTTTGCTTTGGGGTTATTGCGAATAGATGGGTAAGTGTGGCGGCGAAATTGAACATGAATATTTGGTAGTGTCCAAATTTTTTTAATGATGAGTTATTTCGAATAGATGAACTTTGCTTGTGGGTTATTTTGAACCAGCAATTTGTAGCGCACATCCACATAATTGCGTCTAGATTGAACTGCAGTTTTAGGGAGTGGCTCAGTTCTTTTTACTTTGGGGTGATTGCGAATAGGTGGGTAAGTGTGGCGGCGAAATTGAACATGAATATTTTGTAGTGTCCAAATTTTTTTTAATGAGGAGTTCTTTCGAATAGATAGTCTTGCTTGTGGGGTATTTTGAACCAGCAATTTGTAGCGCACATCCACACAATTGCGTCTAGATTGAACAGCAGTTTTAGGGAGTGGCTCAGTTCTTTTTGCTTTGGGGTTATTGCGAATAGATGTAGTGTGGCGGCGAAATTGAACATGAATATTTTGTAGTGTCCAAATTTTTTTTAATGAGGAGTTCTTTCGAATAGATAGTCTTGCTTGTGGGGTATTTTGAACAAGAAATTTGGAGCGCACATCCACACAATTGCGTCTAGATTGAACAGCAGTTTTAGGGAGTGGCTCAGTTCTTTTTGCTTTGGGGTTATTGCGAATAGATGGGTAAGTGTGGCGGCGAAGTTGAACATGAATATTTTGTAGTGTCCAAATTTTTTTTGCTGAAGAGTTATTTCGAAAAGATGATCTTGCGTGTGTGGTATTTTTATCCAGAAATTCGTAGCCGACATCCACACAATTGCGTCTAGATTCCACAGCCGTTTTAGGGAGTGGCTCAGTTCTTTTTACTTTGGGGTTATTGCGAATAGATGGGTAAGTGTGGCGGCGAAATTGAACATGAATATTTTGTAGTGTCCAAATTTTTTTTAATGAGGAGTTCTTTCGAATAGATAGTCTTGCTTGTGGGTTATTTTGAACCAGCAATTTGTAGCGCACATCCAGTACAGCACATCCACATTCCAGTACAGCTATTAATTGCATTTCACGCCTTCTTTACCGCATACAATATCTGGTGATGGTGAGTGATGGCTAGTGATGGTGAGTGATAACTAGTGATGGTGAGTGATGGTGAGTGATAGCTAGTGATGGTGAGTGATAGCTAGTGATGGTGAGTGATAGCTAGTGATGGTTAGTGATGGTGAGTGATGGTGAGTGATGGCTAGTGATGGTGAGTGATGGCTAGTGATTGTGAGTGATGGCTAGTGATGGTGAGTGATGGCTAGTGATGGTGAGTGATAGTGATGGTGAGTGATGGTGAGTTATTAATAGTGATGGTGAGTAATAGCTAGTGATGGTGAGTGATAGCTAGTGATGGTGAGTGATGCCTAGTGATGGCGCGTGATGCCTAGTGATGTCTTTGTGTTTTTGAACACCTTTCAATTGAAATACTTTGATCAAACATGTTGCTGGTACGTTATAATTGAATTTTAAATAAGCCGTTCTTGCGCGCGTGGGAGTCTAACAAATATTTTAATCGTTTTTTCACTATCATTTTACAATGTTGTCCGAAAATACCCTTTAACATGAAAACAGAAATTGTTTTAATTCAGGTTTTAACGAATAACCGCATGGTACTTTGAACAAATTATACTGTAATACTGGAGGCAATTACAAAATTTTCTTTAATTAATGAAAGAAAGTTAAAATCTTTCATAGTATAAACCCATGCATTGATTTCTACTGGTTTTAGAACTAATTGTCACACGTACAGAAGGAATTTCTTTGCAGATGCTTCTTTTGTTAGAAAATAGCGAGTGGTAGCTAGTGATGGCGAGTGATAGCTAGTGATGGTGAGTGATAGCTAGTGATGGTGAGTGATAGCTAGTGATGGCGAGTGATGGGGAGTGATAGCTAGTGATGGTGAGTGATAGCTAGTGATGGTGAGTGATAGCTAGTGATGGTGAGTGATGGGAAGTGATAGCTAGTGATGGTGAGTGGTGGTGAGTGATAGCTAGTGATGGTGAGTGATAGCTAGTGATGGTGAGTGATGGTGAGTGATAGCTAGTGATGGTGAGTGATTAAGCTAGTGATGGTGAGTGATGGTGAGTGATAGCTAGTGATGGTGAGTGATAGCTAGTGATGGCTAGTGATGGGGAGTGATAGCTAGTGATGGTGAGTGATGGTGAGTGATGGCGAGTGATAGCTAGTGATGGTGAGTGATAGCTAGTGATGGTGAGTGATAGCTAGTGATGGCGAGTGATGGGGAGTGATAGCTAGTGATGGGGAGTGATAGCTAGTGATGGCTAGTGATGGGGAGTGATAGCTAGTGATGGTGAGTGATGGGAAGTGATAGCTAGTGATGGGGACTGAAGGCGAGTGATAGCTAGTGATGGGAGTGATGGGGAGTGATAGCGAGTGATTGCTAGTGATGTCGGGTGATAGCTAGTGATGGGGAGTGATGGGGAGTGATAGCTAGTGATAGTGAGTGATAGCTAGTGATGGGGAGTGATAGCTAGTGATGGTGAGTGATAGCTCGTGATGGGGAGTGATAGCTAGTGATGGGGAGTGATGGGGAGTGATAGCTAGTGATGGGGAATGATAGCTAGTGATGGGGAGTGATAGCTAGTGATGGGGAGTGATGGGGAGTGATAGCTAGTGATGGGGAGTGATAGCTAGTGATAGCTAGTGATGGGGAGTGATAGCTAGTGATGGGGAGTGATGGGGAGTGATAGCTAGTGATAGTGAGTGATAGCTAGTGATGGGGAGTGATAGCTAGTGATGGTGAGTGATAGCTAGTGATGGGGAGTGATAGCTAGTGATGGGGAGTGATGGGAGTGATAGCTAGTGATGGGGAATGATAGCTAGTGATGGGGAGTGATAGCTAGTGATGGGGAGTGATAGCTAGTGATAGCTAGTGATGGGGAGTGATAGCTAGTGATAGCTAGTGATGGGGGGTGACAGCTAGTGATGGCGAGTGATAACTAGTGATAGCCAGTGATGGGGAGTGATAGCTAGTGATGGGGAGTGATAGCCAGTGATGGGGAGTGATAGCTAGTGATGGCGAGTGCTAGCTAGTGATAGCTAGTGATGGGGAGTGATAGCTAGTGATGGTGAGTGATAGCTAGTGATAGCCAGTGATGGGGAGTGATAGCTAGTGATGGCGAATGATAGCAAGTGATGGGGAGTGATTGTTAAGGCAGCGTAGTGATAAATAGTGAGGAAAGGTGGGATAATGAGCAACGTTAGTCGACTGCTGAAAATTTCTAAACACGGGGGGTGCTTTTGATTATTAAAAATGGCGTAAAAAATGCGAAAGGACTGGACGGGTCCTTTTGAAAATCCAAACCCCTTTTTGCCATATTCAGTGCAGAATATCTCTGGAAGTTTTTATCCGTTTATATATTGCCCGTTTACATCCGTTTATAAATTCTCTCAGCACGGCTGATTTTTAAAAATAAAATAAAAATTTTCGTATATCAGTACGACAGTATACTATATGCACTTGTTTTTATATAAATGGCTAGAAAAGTTTAAAGAGACATACCTGACCGTAGACACTTTTCTATTTAATTTTGTTGAGTTTTCTCGTTATTCTACTACATCAGCGTTGTTTATCAACAAAACCTCCTTCTGTAATTTATACAAACATGCAGTTGTTTGTTAGTCGCCATTTTTGTTTTGCCCGATATTAAATACTCGGAGTTCATCGCTTTGATCTCGTTACATGTCGTGATTCGTCAACTACTAGAAATACATGAATGCAACAACCCCTCGCCCGCTTTTATTAAATGGTTTTTTGAAACACCCACCCACCCACCTACCATGATTAAAATAAGCACATCTGATATACAGCCAATAATAGCCCAATATAAAAACAAACAGATATAAAAACAAATAATCCTCAAGATAATTCTATAATTTATAAGATGACTAAACTGATTTAACATTTCAAAGCAAAACTTATAGATTTCATTATTAAATTCTGGTTGTACAAAATATGTTTTTAGGAGGTTTCAAAAGGGATTATTTTTAACAAGCTTTAAATGGCTTCCCCTTGCATACATGTTTTGCAAAGGCAGAATTAAATGTCAACAGCTCAAAAATTACATTTATAAAAGAGTCCAGGATAAAAACAATTCGGTAAACAGACAACGTTTCAGTCGAAAATTTGGAAATACAGCCAAAAAAATGGAGCAGGGGTGGTAACGTGACGTTACATATACGGGCATGTTACATATACGGGCACCAGGAGAGCGGGGTGGTAACCTAATGTTACATATACGGGCACCAGGAGGGTGGCAACCTAATGTTACATATACGGGCACCAGGGGGGTGGCAACCTAATGTTACACATACGGGCACCAGGGGGGTGGTAACCTAATGTTACATATACGGGCACCAGGGGGGTGGTAACCTAATGTTACATATACGGGCACCAGGGGGGTGGTAACCTAATGTTACATATATGGGCAAGGGGGGTGGCAACCTAATGTTACACATACGGGCACCAGGGGGGTGGTAACCTAATGTTACATATACGGGCACCAGGGGGGTGGTAACCTAATGTTACATATACGGGCACCAGGGGGGTGGTAACCTAATGTTACATATACAGGCACCAGGGGGGTGGTAACCTAATGTTACATATACGGGCACCAGGGGGGTGGTAACCTAATGTTACATATACGGGCACCAGGAGGGTGGCAACCTAATGTTACATATATGGGCAAGGGGGGTGGTGACCTAATGTTACATATACGGGCACCAGGGGGGTGGTAACCTAATGTTACATATACGGGCACCAGGGGGGTGGTAACCTAATGTTACATATACGGGCACCAGGGGGTGGTAACCTAATGTTACATATACGGGCACCAGGGGGGTGGTAACCTAATGTTACATATACGGGCACCAGGAGGGTGGCAACCTAATGTTACATATATGGGCAAGGGGGGTGGTAACCTAATGTTACATATACGGGCAGCAGGGGGGTGGGGTCCTAATGTTACATATACGGGCACCAGGAGGGTGGCAACCTAATGTTACACATACGGGCACCAGGGGGGTGGTAACCTAATGTTACATATATGGGCAAGGGGGGTGGTGACCTAATGTTACCAATACGGGCACCAGGAGGGTGGTGTCCTAATGTTACATATACGGGCACCAGGGGGGGACCTGATGTTACATATACGAGCACCAGGAGGGTGGTGTCTATGTCACATTATAATGTTACACTGTGTTACATTGTGTTACGTTATATATGTAGTATTGTGTTTTATCTTATCGGTATCGCATAAGTAACTCTTATTTATATATTAAATTATCTAATTTATATATCTATGACAGTATATACGTTCAAATTTTGTCTTTGCAATGACCACTTCCACAATACGACAGAGAAAGGTACAGTGAGCTTTGTCTATAATTATAATTGTTTTTACTAGATTTAACAAAACAAACAGATTTATAATGTCGATATGATAAGTCACAAGTTTAAAGTCAAAAGTCAAGCCATACGTAAAGCCTAAAGGATTTACTGTGTATTCTTAGAGGGAATGCCCCCGGCCGCTCTTGTTAGCTATGCGCCGTCATCCCATTGTAGGCAAAGTTAAGCATTATAACCGAGGTTAATTAACCTCGTTAATTAGACACCACCCTCCTGGTGCCCGTATATGTAACATCAGGTCCCCCCCTGGTACCCGTATATGTGATTAGGACACCACCCTCCTGGTGCCCGTATTGGTAACATTAGGTTACCACCCCCCTGGTGCCCGTATATGTAACATTAGGTTACCACCCCCCTGGTGCCCGTATATGTAACATTAGGTTACCACCCCGCTCTCCTGGTGCCCGTATATGTAACATGCCTGTATATGTAACGTGCCCGTATATGTAACGTCACGTTACCACCTCATATGAAAAAATGGCCAAAGCCCATGAGTATTTAATAACAAAAGGTGATTGCAATGCCAGTAAAATCATCACGTCTGCATAAGCTTATAAAGGTAGTGTTTTAAGTTAGCTTTAGTTAAGCTGATTAATGGTTTGGACGAGCAAAGGGAAAGCACGAAAACGTGAAGCAGTATATTGTTTAGGTTAAGCGAAAACTTTAAAACAAAATCCTACCGTTAACTTTTGACCACGGAATCACTGTAATTCAGATCGAGTTTTTGTTTACCATACGTCGTTTGGTTTCTTCAAGTTCTCTGGTTTCTCTTCAAGATATATTAAACGGGTTGTTTGTATCCTTCTTTTCTTCGTGCTCCATTTCGTTTCGTTTAAATAAACGAAAGCAAAATACTATATATTTCATTTGCTTGAGAGTTTATAGTTTTCTGCATCGCTAGTCACCAGTGTCCAACAATTCTTACCGCGTGACACCATCCCGAACATATATTTAACAATTAGACAACGAGCCCGAGTTTTCTATGAGCGAATAGTCAACGAGCCGAAGCCGAGTTGACTATGGCTCATAATTTTAGCAGTACTGTAGAGCTATTCTTCTTTATTTTAGAAACGCTTCTAAATAAAAATCAGAATAGATAATTTTGGCGTCTTACGCATGCCCCTTTAAACTTTGTCGGGTTCTTTGCCTGGCTGCGTTGGGAATTTATTTGTTAAACACTTATTATCCTAAAACTGTTAAAATAGCGATTTTATACATACATGTGCAAAATGTCATATGAAATGTTTCTGCGGGAGAAGGTTAAATCCCGGCATGTGTTTACAGCATAAACGGTATTGACATGAACAGAGGTGGGTGGTAATACGTGCAACAACGCTTTTCAACTTGTAACACAACAAACTTGCGCTGCAAGTGGAAGAAAAATGTTGCCCGTATTACCTCACCTTAAGTCGGGAGTAGCTAATGGTCGTGGGTCGTGGGTAAAAAGTCGTGGGTCGTGATTTTTACCGAGAATGGTCGGAAACCGACGTGTGCGTTTACAATATATTGCTCTGACGTTCAGTCATACGCTTTACAATAATTTTCACGCACATTTGCTTGCATGGGCAGAATTAAGAACATAGTCAAAATACTTTTCTTCGTAAAGTTTGTGAAGTTCTAAGCGAAACGCTCCGAATAAACAAGTTTCAGAGTCAATTAGCTCACTCAGGCGGTTGGTTCTATAATAGAGATGGAAACGCGGGTTTCAAATTTAACTCACCCGTCAAATGTCAATATCTCCGCAAATGCGCAGTATTACTTCTGATTGTAATACCCACATTGGAAGCCTTGAACTATAACAATACTTAGTATTATCGATTACTTATCGATTACTCTTGACAATGCAATAGCCAGAATTGAATAGCTATTCTATAATTTATTCACAATTTTTGGAAAAAATCACGACCCACGACTTTTTACGCACGACCCACGACATGTTACCCACGACCATTAACTACTCCCCCTTAAGTCCTATATCCTTATTCCTCTTAAGCTATTTTTAGATCAGCGACTGCCAATCATTTGACGATATGCAAAACTATATTCAAAACACCTATCGTGAGTTTTGCGTGTCATTACTGTCATAGGCAAAAATTATGATGAAACTAGACAATAAGTATATACATTCCCTCTCCCGATGCTCTCTTGATTCTTACAGTAAATTAACAAACTAACTATGCCATGTATAACTACTATTTAACAATTTCTTAAGACGTTCTTAACGATGTCCTTGCTTTTAGTTGTGGCAGAGTTCGTTTTTTGCCTGCTCCTAGGTGATCAACGGGAAAATGCGCCACATTAGAACCGTGTCCGTACCCGAAATGGCTTCCGGGTGAAAAATGCATACTTGTGTCCTCCAGTGATAACGAGGAACCGCCATGCGTAAAATGAGATGACCCGAACATCCCGTCGAAGCCAGTGGAGTGAGCCACGGATGACGCGAAATGTCCATGGTGACCACCACCACCACCACCACCACCACCACCACCACCACCACCACCAAACTCGGAACCGCCGTGCGTATAATGAGATGACCCGAACATCCCGTCAAATCCCGAGGAGTGAGCCATGGATGACGCAAAATGTCCATTGTGACCACCATAACCACCACCACCACCACCAGAAGACATCAGAGGAATGTCATGGACATCGGGGTGCGCGAAGAACGGCGGAGAGTGATCAATTTGTGGACTGTGATGTCCTGTTACAAACCCTGGGGACATCAGGGGACCATCGTGAAGATTAGGGTGCGTTAGTAAAGGCATCCCGTGATCGATTTGACCAGTATGGGGTCCATCGACAAACCCGGGAGATAAGAGGTGACTGCCGTGACCATTAAGGCTCCCCATGAACGGAGGACTGTGATCAATCTGAGGAGTATGATGTCCGTCTACGAACGCAGGGGATATCAAGGGACTATCGTGAGCATTGAGACCCGCCAGGAAGGGCGCTTTGTGTTCGATCTGAGGGGTATGAGCATGATCGACGAAGCCGGGGGTGAGCAAGGAAGCGTGATGCATATTGGGGTGGGCCATGAATGGAGGAGAATGGTCAATCTGAGGCGAATGATGTGGTTCCACGTAGCCAGGTGTAAGCAGAGGACCCGCGTGGATATTAGGGTGTGCCATCAAAGGCGGTGCGTGGTCGGCGTGTCTCCCCGCGTCGTCGATGTGTGCCGGTGATAGAAGCGGATGGAACTCTTGGTGCAACATATACGGTGGAGTGAGGTCGGAATGAACTCGATCCACTCCTTCGATATGAGAAGGCGAGAGCATGGGATGCGCCTGGTGTTGGGCCACAAGTGGTAGGGTTTTATCAAGATGAGGACGATCAACGCCCTCGATGTGGGTCGGGGATAGTAGGGGATGAAACTGGTGTTGAGCAAGAAGCGGTGGAGCATCGTCCATGTAAGGTCGTTCCACGTGTTCCACGTGCATCGGCGATAGCATGGGATGGAACTGATGCACGGCCAAAAGGGGCGGGGTCGAATCGCCGACCGGCCTTGCCACGTGCTCGACATGCGCGGGCTCGAGTAGAGGTTGAAACTGCGTATGCGCCAAGAGCGGTCGTTCGAAATCGTGAACGTGTGGAGTGTTGGCGTAGTCGATATGAGCCGGCGCTATATGAGGGAAACCGTTAGCCATGTGCGGCAGTTCTAAGTGTTGGGGTAACAGGAACGGGTCCATCTGGACCGGAGACAAAGGGCTCTGAAGTTGTGGGCGTGCCATCAGAGGCAGATCCGGATGGCTTGACGGCAGGATTGTCGGATCACTCTCGACAGGCGACAGGGGAATGTTCGAGAAAGGGTTCATCATGTAAGGGGCCTGGTGATGACCAAGGATCGCCGTGGGGTCCGCTTGAACCGGCGAGATGAGGGCTTGGGTTTGAGGGTGGTAAAGCAAGGGTAGTTGAGGATCTCGTATTGGTGTCCCCATCGGTTCCGCTTGCATGGGCAACATGGCTGGTCCAAACGCGCTCAACGACGTCTGTGGAATAAGGTAGCCCTTTGCTGGTGCTGATAAATGAAAAAAATGGGACTGAGAATAACTACTTAATAACCGAGAGTATATGTCTTTACGGTAAAATATCAAACCAAGGTTTTATTGCTGAAATTATTTCAGACTTAATTCTTACCTTTAGGTTTGCCGCCTCCACCACCACCTGCACCGCCGCCTCCTGAACCACCACCTCCAGCACCACCGCCTCCTGGACCACCACCACCTCCAGCACCACCGCCTCCTGGACCACCACCACCTCCAGCACCACCGCCTCCTGAACCACCACCTCCAGCACCACCGCCTCCTGGACCACCACCACCTCCAGCGCCGCCGCCTCCTGGACCACCACCACCTCCAGCACCTTTGCCTCCTGCACCACCAGCACCACTTCCTCCAGCTTTGCCTCCTGCACCACCAGCACCACCTCCTCCAGCTTTTCCTCCTGCACCACCAGCACCACCTCCTCCAGCTTTGCCTCCTGCACCTCTGCCTCCTGCATCACCTCCTTCAGACTTTCCACCACCTCCACCACCACCTCCAGACTTCCCACCACCTCCCGAAGAACTCCCAGAATCACCAGCACTTTTTCCTGGACTACCTTCAGCATCACCACCATTAGTACCACCACTTCCAGTGGCACCAGCACCAATGCCACCACCCCCAGTGCCGGCAGCACCACCAGCACCAGTGCCACCACCACCAGCACTACTACCTCCAGCACCACCACTTCCAGTTGCACCACCTCCAGCACTACCACCACCAGTGCCACCACCTCCAGTACCACCGCCATTGCCACCACCACCCCCAGCACTACCAGCACTAGTGCCACCACCACCTCCAACACTACCACCACCTCCAGAATTACCACCAGCTCCAGTACTACCACCACCACTAGTGCCACCACCTCCAGCATTACCACCACCTCCAGCATTACCACCACCTCCAGCATTACCACCACCTCCAGCATTACCACCACCTCCAGCATTACCACCACCTCCAGTATTGCCACCACCTCCAGCATTACCACCACCTCCAGCATTACCACCACCTCCAGTATTGCCACCACCTCCAGTACTACCACCACTACTAGTGACACCACCACCAGTGCCACCAACTCCAGCATTACCACCACCTCCAGTACTACCACCACCTCCAGTACTACCACCACCACTAGTGCCGCCACCTCCAGCATTACCACCACCTCCAGTACTACCACCGCCACTAGTGCCACCACCTCCAGCATTACCACCACCTCCAGTATTACCACCACCACTAGTGCCACCACCTCCAGCATTACCACCACCTCCAGCATTACCACCACCTCCAGTATTACCACCACCTCCAGTATTTCCACCACCTCCAGTATTACCACCACCTCCAGTATTACCACCACCTCCAGTATTACCACCACCTCCAGTATTACCACCACCTCCAGTATTACCACCACCTCCAGTATTTCCACCACCTCCAGTATTACCACCACCTCCAGTATTACCACCACCTCCAGTATTACCACCATCTCCAGTATTACCACCACCTCCAGTACTACCACCACCACTAGTGCCACCACCTCCAGCATTACCAGCACCTCCAGTACTACGACTACCACTAGTGTCACCACCAGTGCCACCACCCCCAGCACCGCCACCTCCAACCTCACCACCTCCAGGACTACCACCTCCAGCAAAACCGCTAATAGCACCATCAGCAGAAGTGGAACTAGCACCACCACCTCCAGCCCCACCTCCTCCATTGGCCCCTGTAGCACTCCCTCCTTGTTCTTTATTTATCTCCACAGTTGTCTTCGGATTTCCTTTCTTGGTGATGGAATAATATAACCTTCGCGTTTTGGCACCTAAAATTATCAAACTTCTCGTTATTAAAAGCCAATCAAAGAATATTACTTGGTAGGAATCGGGATTGAATCGGTATTATCATTATCATCATCATCTTCTTCTTCATTATTATTATCTTCATCATTAAAATCATCATTATCATCATCAGCATCATGACCATGAACACCATAATGACCATGACCATGACCATGACCATGACCATGACCATGACCATGACCATGACCATGACAACGGCTATGACAATGACCATGACCATGACCATGCCAATGACCATGTCAATGACCATGCCAATGACCATGACCATGACAATGATGACAATGACCATGACAATGACTTTGACCATGACCATGACAATGACCATGACAATGACCATGACCATGACCATGACAATGACCATGACAATGACCATGACAATGACCATGATCATGACACTGAGCATGACAATGAACCATGACAATGACAATGACTATGACAATGATTTTGACCATGCCAATGACCATGACGATGACCATGACCATGACCACGCCCATGACCACGCCCATCACCATGACCATGACCATGACCTCTATTTATAACAACTATCATAGTAAAGAGTCCACTCCTTTTGCCATCAGAGCTGTTTATCAGGCATGATACAGAAAAAAAGTCTCGTGCTTCATGAGCAAATAATTCCATTCTACAGCAGATTATCAATCCAGTGCAATTGAAAATCTGAAATTGCATTCCTTCAATACTGAAATTGCGTTATTTTCTGAATTTGGGAAGAAGAAAAACGGTTTTACGGTTTAACCAGTGGGTTTAACCAGTTCAGAGTCGGACGGCTTTGCGGTTATTATTTCAGTCCGAAAACCACACAAATTTACAGACTGTATCTGAGATCGCAACGTTTTTCTGAACAGATCTGAGACCATGTCTGATACAGGCTGTGCGTATTTTCTGCGTGCGTGTACAACCATAGTTAATATAACGTATACATGGTTTGGAAGCTCCATTGTCTTTCAACATGAAGTGATAGTCATGTTGAAAGACAATAGAGTTCGATATATGGAAGTAAATTCTACTGACACGTGACGATAAAGCACCACAATACGTGACGATGAAGGATCACACTACTTAAACCCGATCGTTGCTATTGGATGACTGCTTCATTATACAGAAAATGCAATACCGTGAAGTTGTGCCATACACTTGCACAAAAACATAGAACAATGATTTGGACGGGTTTCCAAACCATGTACAGTTGACTCTCCCGTAAGCGGACACCCTCGGGAATCTGAAAAAGTGTCCGTAAGTGGAGTTGTCCGCTAACAGGAATAGTTCTCGTAAGCAGCGGACACTTGTCGAATATATGAGTTTTGTCCGCCTACAGAAGCTTCTACTGGTGACTTTCAATGGACTCACAAAAAAAGGAAACTTAGAATGTCTTAAAGTGTCTATGAAGTAAAAAATTCGTTGGCATTTTTGTTGTTTTATTGTACAGAGTAGCATGACAGGAGCACTCACTGAAAATTTCAAGATAATTTGATGCGTAGTTTTCGCGCTATCAACTCTCAAAATTTGCCGTGGATAGTTTGTTTTGGCGAAATTTGGGCTTCTTGGTAACAATGCCTTATGACGTACGCAGATGGATCATTAATAGTGAAATCTATTGTTCTTATGTATAGTTGTCCATCTGCGTACGTCATAAGCATTGTTTCCGAAAGCCCAAATTTTCTCCAAGAACGACTAACCATGGCAAACTTTGAGAGTTAATAGCGCGAAAACTACGCATCAGATTCTCTTGAAATTTTCAGTGAGTGCTCTTGCCATGCTCCTCTGTAAAAACAAAAAGCTTGTTTGGTAACAAAAAGCTTGTTTGGTAAGAAAAAGCTATAAACAAAAGCTTGTTTGGTAAGAAAAAGAGAATATTTATAGGTCTTCAAAGCATGTGTGAAGATTAACTGGAGAAATGAATTTGTTCTGAGACTCATATTTGTTTGTTTGATGTGAAATTACAGAGCCAGGCGAAATGTTTTGGTAAGTCTTTCAGTTTGTCTTTTCGTTTGTGTACTTTCCCTTGATAAACGTCGAAATTATTCAGCGAAACTCAAGCTATATAACAAAACACTTAATGTCTTATCCCTCGGGAAACAGTTAGTTTTGTTTTCCCTCGAGTCTCGATGTTTCCCTCGACTTCTTCTCGGGAAATATCAAGACTCTCGGGAAAACAAAACTAACTGTTTCCCTCGGGAGCAGACATTAAGTGTATATTAACTATGGTACAACAGTCGTCCGCTCACCTCGACAAATCTTTTCTCCAAGTACCGAACTCAACGTCTCCAACTCTCCGAAGTTGGCGACGAATACATGACTCGCCAGGGGTCGTGAAGCAATCGTATTCAATTCGTTTTTATCCACGTCCTCTCCGACGCCTACCGAAAAGATCTCGACACCAAGCCCTCTCAATTTCTTGCTCACATTTTCCAAACTTCCGGTGGATTTTCCAGCGATTATTACGACTAGAGATGACGGCTTGTTACTCGAGGTTGGTGCGCCGAAAAAATAACCCTTGCTCATTTCCAGTCCTTCCCTTAGGTTCCCACCAACATCGGGTGGCGACGCCTCGCCGATCGCATTCCGTAAACGTTCGAGGTTTAGAAAAGAATTGAAGTCAAACGACACATGCGCAGAAGAGCCGTACGTAATAAGACCCAGTCTCACTCCGTCGAACTCGACCTGAAAGTTGTTGATTAAACGCTTTATGAAGTCTGTTCCCGCTGTAAATTTTCCCGCCTCTTGGAAATAAGGATCTTGAAATCCTCCCAAAACAATGCCAATGTCCAGTTTTTCCTGACATATAACTACAGAAAATAATAAGAAAGAGAAATTATGTTAGCCAACTTAAGATAACATTACCTTGCGGTTAGTAACGTTTTTTCAGTTCTTGTTGTCCAATTAAGCTTTCGAAACAGACGTTTGGTGTACTCAGAAAAGATTTCTGAGCCCCAGACAGGGTTCGAACCCGAACCTGCAATCTTCTAAAACCGGCTAGACGCTCCGACTATGGAGCCACTGAGTCGACTCAGAGCTAAGATTACATATTCATAGTCATGTGTGCTCCTAAAGGCCTGGCCAAACACTTTCAACATTTCATTCAACATCGTTCAACATTGTTGAATTCAACATGTTGAAAGCGTTTGCCCCCCTGTTGAATGATGTTGAACGTTGTTGAATGGTGTTGAATGATGTTGAACGAAATTGGAACATGTTCAAATTTTCGTTCAACGCGCGTTCAACATTTCTAATGTTCTCAAAATGTTGAAAGGGTGTTGAACGCATTTGGCCACATTTCATTCAACTTTGTTGAACAGAGACATGCATGCGTCATGCGGGATATTGTCGATTCCAGCTTTTGTGGTAGCCCGCGTTCAATTAATTGTCATTCATGAATGTTGAACGATGTTGAATTCATTTGGCCACTCGTGCTTTCAACATTATTCAACATCGTTCAACAATGTTGAATGCAATGTTGAAAGCGTTTGGTCAGGCCTTAAGCGGTAGCGCTTGCATATGAGATGTAGTTAAAGTCATATCCGTCATAACTATCATCTATTTGAAAAGACGAAATTAAAAAGCGCCAGTTAAAACACAACTTTTATATACGTTATATATAAAAAATTAAGATATACGTCATAGCACATATAAAACACTTTCTAAGGGGGCGATTACATGGACCGGGCTGGCTCGGTTAACCGGGCTAGCCCGCTTTATATATATAACGCATGTTGTTTTAACATTTCGATTACATGGCAAGCGGGCTAGCCCGGTTTGTCGAGATCCCGGTTGTCGCAACCGGGCTAGCCCGGTTAACCGGGATGAAAATGTCCATGTAATCGTTTTCATCCCGGCAAACCGGGCTGAAAAACTGTTGAACTCGCTTCGATACGCGTTCGTTTGCTTGACTGTGTGAATAAATAGTGCTGAAAGGAACTGAAATAGAACATCAACGTTGTTTGTGTGTTTCGTGATCAAAGCGAAGATTTTATAAATTAATTATTCGTCGTGAAGACACTTTCCTGTTAGCTATAAGATTTTAACAATCTTTTTATTAACGATGGGCTTAAAAAATAAATAATAGACTAATTAGTGTAAAACTGAAGTAAAACTAACGTAACTTTGCCCTTGTTTATTTGATAATTGCGAATTTCGGCCTGAAATCATCCCGGCTTACCGGGCTAGCCCGCTCCATGTAATCGTTTCGTGAACTCATCCTGGTTAACCAGGCCAGCCAGGTCTATATGTGACACCAAATTTGGTCCCAAGGGTGTCCTCCTAAAGCCTGGTTTTCATATGTCGCCAATCGTCGGCGATTTGTGATTTAGATGCATGTTAAAACGGGAAGTGCAGCAGCATGTTAAGTAATAAAGAACAATGCACAAAAGCAGTGCTTTTATTCTTTTACTTAACATGCATCTAAATCATGGGTCGGCGACGATCGGCGACATATGAAAACCAGGTTTAAAAGAGAGTTCACTGTAGTACACTATTTATAAGTAATAACATGACTTTTCGGGAAATTAGCGATTAAATTTACCACAGCTGGGGGAAGATTTGTGAAGCTTTTACAAATTTTCCCGATGCAAAGGGGGCATAGGTTGCAAAGGTTTACATTCCCTCGGAGAACAAAAGAATCCGAGGCGATCGTGGTATTATCCTAAATACAACTTAATAAATATGTGTAATAAAGCGGCTTTCCATTTTAATATAATTCAGTCTTTACATTTCATATCATCACGTTAATATTTTCTTAACTTCAACTCACTTAGGATAAGTATAAAGAATAGTATAAAGTACGTAATACCATGATCGCCTCGGATTCTTTTGTTCTCCGAGGGAATGTAAACCTCGTATTTCCCACATCGCTCATGCAAGAGGAAAATTTATCCTTTGTCTTCTAATTTTCCCGTGCATGTTGATGAGGGAAAATTAGAAGACAAAGAAATCTTCTAATTTTCCCGTGCATGTTGAGGGAAGAAGAAATCCTTTGTCTTCTTCTAAACTTCCCGCTTGCGTATATTTTCCCTCATCAACATGCACGGGAAAATTAGATGCAACTTCTCTGATCAACCGTGTAAATTTCCTGTCGGTAAGATTCTCAAAGTTTTCCTCAGCGATCATAATATTACAAACTAATAACATGACTTTTCGGGAGATTAGCGATTAAATTTTCCCTTTGCCTCGGGAAGATTTGTAAAAGTCCTCCGCCCGCAAATCTTCCCTCGGCGGCGGGGAAATTTAATCGCTAGAGGGCAAGTCATGTTATTTTTTATAATTATAATTAATTCTGACACTGTACAGTAAGATTTTTCCCGTTTTAAAGTACTAGATAAACTTAAGATAATTATTACATTAAAAAAGTAAAAATTCATATTAGTTTTTCTTCTTCTGATATTGTAACGTATTTCTGCTTATATTGTAATATATAACTGCCTATTCAAGCGGTTATACACTTGCAAAAGGTCACCGCTCGAAAGAAAAATGACATTTCATTTTTCAATAAGGTTTGGAAGAATAACAACGTAAACGACGAGGTGTGTACCTTCATAGGGACCAGCTTTTACTTGTCTCAACGGCCGAGCATCGACATAAACACTCTGTCCATAGAAGTGAAACAAATTAAGTACTGTTATGCCATAATAAAACATTAAAGTCAAGACCATGGTCTATCTAACATGTTTGGATCCAGACGAAAGCCTGCACGGAAGACAAACCCCAAGCGATTATATCTCTGTTACATTCTAAGCCGCTAGGAATCAGGAATCTCCCCCAAGGCCTTTGATCCGTTATCGCTTACGGGTAAACGACGCCATTTGTAAAACGCTACTATTAAGTTAACTTTGTACCTGTTGAGCTCCCTCAAGCGGAAATGCTCGAAGCAACGACAGTAAATAGTGCTAGTTAAACAACCGTTTAGCTGTATAAAGATACGAAACCGTTTAGCTGTATAAAGATACGAAACAGTTAGGTTAAATATATATTTTATTAGGTGCGTTCGTTTGGGACCATTCCGGAACAGGTGTACCCAGAATAACGTATACGCGAACTCTGTAGTTTAGCCGCTCTTCCCTATCTGGAATACTATATTAGTCTTCGCTATGATCACGAAACACACAAACAACGTTTTGATGCCCTATTTCAGTTCCTTTCAGCCCTATATTTATTTACACAGTCAAAGTAAACGAGCACGTATCGGAATGAGTTAAATACTTTTTCAGCCTACTTTGCTGGGACAAAACGCCGATTACATCATGGACATTTTCATCCCAGTCAACCAAGCTAGCCCGCCGTTTACCGAGATCCCTACTCGAGGCTCTAGATCATATTGGTTCATCCCTCGACCATGGAGAACAGACAGATCTTGTGTATTTGGACATGTCAAAGGCCTTCGAAAAGGTCAGCCACAATCGATTGATACATAAATTATACAAGGCGGGTTTCAGCGGCAATTTGCTTAAGTGGTTTCGCTCATACCTATCCGAACGTCGTCAACGTGTCACAGTCATGGGTGCTACTTCGGATGAGCTTCCTGTTACTTCCGGGGTGCCCCAAGGATCCATATTGGGTCCTGCTTTCTTCTTGTTATACGTTAGCGATTTGCCAAAAGCAATTTCTAATTGTCGTGCTACAATGTATGCTGACGACATAAAGATGGGCAGACAAATTGGGAATCCGGAGGATGCTAGTTCACTACAGTCTGATCTTGACAACTTGCAAACCTGATCCGTTGCCTCAGGCCTTGTTTTTAATGCAACGAAGTGTAAAGCAATGAGTGTTACCAGAAAAATCAAGGCGGTTTCAACCACATATAGACTTGCTAATACTGACCTCGAAAAGATTGAAGATGAACGAGATCTTGGTGTATGGACTACAAACAGATTAACTTGGAATAAACAAGTCTCAGAACAAGCTGGCAAAGCCAATAAACTTTTAGGATATATTAAGCGAAACACCATTTGTATCAAAGGTGTCTCGATCAGGCGTACGCTCTATTTAGGGTTGATTCGACCTCATTTAGGTTATGCCACCCAGGTGTGGGCTCCACAGTTCGTCCAACTGATTGGAAAATTAGAGCGCATACAAAGGCGTGCAACAAGATATATTCTTAGCATACCATATAGTTCTAATGTAGATTACAATCTTCGATTGAAAAAATTGAATCTTATCCCTATTACCTACTGGCATGAACTGCAGGATATGATTTTTCTTCAAGATTATTCACGGACTAGTCATTATAGATCATACCGTTATACCTACGGCCAGAAACACCAGGTCGACCAGATCATCTGCGAGCAACGTGATAAAGTTTGAAGTGCCAAAATGCAAGACAACTACATATCAACGTTCTTATTTTGTACGAACATGTAGAGTATGGAACGCTTTGGCAGATGAACTCTGTTTGAGTACTAATAATCTGACGTCTTTTAAAACAATTATGCTCAATTATTACCAAGCATCATTGTCAAATTATCAATGGGACGATCCACGTTCTTTCAAAACGGTTTGCATTAAGTGTAATCGAGGTCGTTCGCTGAACAAACCAATTACTTGCTGCATGTAAGAACATTTTTTACTTTTTTTTTACATTTTTACACAGGGCCCACGGTAATTGGCGATTGCTGTTGTGGTGTCCCTGCCATTTTTCTTTCTAGGGTAGTTTTGTAGGGTTTTTTTTTGTATTTGTAATGTACATTTTCTCTTTGGCGAATTTAATAAATCTAAATCAAATCAAATCCCGGTTGTTACAACCGCGGGCTAGCCGGCTTGCCATGCAGACGAAACGTTGAAAAAACATACAATTTATATATGGGACGCGGGCTAGCCGGTTGGCCAAACGCTTTCAACATGTTGAATTCAACAATGTTGAATGATGTTGAACGAAATGTTGAAAGCGTTTGGCCAGGCCTTAAGCCTTGAAACATGCCAATTTCGGCAAAAATTTCCGTCGTTCATTTTTTAGCACGGGGGCCTGGACTCAGGAGCCTAAGCCGACCGTCTTCTTAGAAGTAATATTGGGCATTTCACTCGATTACATAGCATGTTCTAGGGATTTTTGGTGAAGGAAAATTCGAGTGTAGAATATATACATTTTAAGACCAAACCGGGACCAGTTGAGAAAAATGCAACTACACAGGTCTTCCGGCAGGAATTGAACCCACGACCTTGCGATTCTAGTGCAATGCTCTGACCACTGAGCCACGGAAGCCGTTGCCGAGAGCTTGATCGCGAGTTCTGTATACATTAAGGTGGTAATGCCAGGAGAGAATTGGGTTTATTAGAAGTAATATTGGGCATTTCACTCGATTACATAGCATGTTCTAGGGATTTTAGGTGAAGGAAAATTCGAGTGTAGAATATATACATTTTAAGACCAAACCGGGACCAGTCCGTTTACACGACGCCGGTACAATTTGAAAACGGAACAAAATCATGCCGTTTAGGCCTTGCGTTTACACGATACCGGCGCAAAAATAACATGAAATGTTACATGCTGTATTTGCATACTGGCATGATTTTGTTCCGTTTTTAAATTGTACCGGCATCGTGTAAACGGGGTCTTAGTTGGAACTCTCGTGTGTACTGGAAAACGGGTGTGAGCTCGACATTTCCATTTCTCAGTCAAATATATGTGTTTTTGTGAATCAATAGGCCGAAACGTAGTTGTTTTGGATTGACTCGTTCCTGAGTCCCAGGCCCCCAAGGTTAAAGGCCCACGCTTAAAGTCAGATGTGGCTCAGATCCCGCTTCAATTTTGGCCGTGTAAACAGGGCTAATGGACCAACAGCTTGAACCACCCACGCTCCCCAAACTAGCATGTTTATCCAATAACATATTAGTTTTAGCTTAAGTTGGACTTGATTACAATGCGATAGATTATAGGTTTGCAAAAATGCTATAATTTCGCCACATCTCTTGAATATAAACTTTTTTTAAATTTTGAAATATTACATTTTTAATCTTAGTTTATTTTATTTTATACTTTACTTAAGAACGGCATGTTTAAAACAACGTTTATTCAATTTTAATAAAATTTGTTTAATACAAAATTTCGTAATTATATCATATATACAGGGATATGTGGTTAATTGCAATTAACTATAATTACAATTATAGTATATATTTTAAAAATATAATTAATTTCCTAATTATATATAATAACTGCATTCAGGTTTATCAACAACCTTTAAGATATAAGTTGTTTAAGCAGAGAAAATCGATCGGAAAGTTAATGTCAATCAGGACGAATTTTTATCCGATTTACAACACCTGATTAAACATTCATTTCTTTTGAATAAATGGCCGCCGAATTAAAATTATTTTATATACATATAAATTAGCCCTTATTAACTCTTTTTCATGTGGGAAATTCAAAAGAATTCTTACTCAAAAACGGGGTCATAAGGGCAAATTTATATGCACATAAAAGAATCCTAATTCGGCGGCCATTGTGGAATAAGGTCGATCTATTAAAAAGAAACTCCAAAGGGCCATTTACATAGGACGGGACGTGAGCAGGTCGCATCCCGGCGACTTAATTTTTCTTTTATTTATCTTATCGCGTTTGTACAGAGAATTTTGTACAGTATAATTTTTGTCCAGTCAATGTATACCCAGGATACCAACTTAACTGGACAATTTTCGCCATGTAAATCCCCCCTTCCAATGACCCTTCTAGCTCCTATAATAGAATCAGGTTACGTTCTAGGTCCAAGGTATAAACGCCGCGTACCTGTTCGTATCAAAGCCTCTGTATAAAATGCTACTCGCTTCCCGGATAGGAAAGAGCGTTCAGAAACTGCAGTTGGGTGACCCACGGAAATTCCACAGATAGCAAAATCTATAAAACCAACGACTTTTCGAAACTTCTTGTCTATAATTACGTAATCTTGGTTGTTTTAAACAGCGGTCTTGGTAGTGGTAATATTGAGGTTTTCTTCGAGGTATCGACAACAACCAATGGAGGAGCACCAGGCGGGCCTAACAAACAGTACAAATAAAATAGGTTATCTCAATTTCAGTGCTTTCGTCAGAAAGTTTTCTTCTTGTTTAATTTTACGTCCCCCCGAAAACTTACTAACGCAAACACTAGAAGGAAGATACATCAGGAAGGCAGCTCTCGAAGACAAACTAAGATGTATGTTCCTGGATAATCTAATAAGAGGCAGCTTGATCCTTAACATCTAAAATGAGCCAGATACTTATCCGCGATGATGATGATGACCATGACCATGATCATGACGATCACCATCACCATGACCCATGACCATGACTATTACCATGACCATGACCATGACCATGACCCATGACCATGACCATGACCCATGACCATGACTATGACCCATGACCATGACCATGACCATGACCATGACCATGACCATGACCATGACCATTACCATGACCATGACAATGACCATGACTATTACCATGACCATGAACATGACCCGACCACGACCATGACCATGACCATGACCACCATGACCATGACCATAATAAAGATGATAAAAGTGAGCTGTTATAAGACTCTCACAACGAACAACTTACTTCCTGGTGAGTCAACGGTAGGGTTGTCATTTTGCTGCGCAGTTCCATCAGATCCCTGAAAACTTGGAGCTAGAAAAAAGCAGTTTGTTTCATAAGCAAAATGTACAAAGTTGTTTACTAGACCGTTTAAAAAACAGTGTGGCTAAGAAAAGCACTCTTGCCCCCCTAACGGGATCCGCTACTGGCATTTCAACTCTAATTCTAAAAACTAAAAAGGAAATTAAAGTTCAAAATCTTTGTTAAAAAAGTGTTTCAACAGATTCGAACCCTCACAAGCGTCTTAATTATAAAAATTGTCTTATCTATAATATGCACGATTATTATATGGCTGGGTTTGATTTCCGGTCCGTAAGCCAAACGACGCACGCTGATTGGTTCCTGAGAGGTCGGGATTTTACGATATTGACCTCGGGGTCAATACGCTTTTTTGTCGGCCCTTAAGTTTTGGCGGGAACATTTCTGAGTTGATTTGAATACAAATAAAACAGAAATAGGTATCTTTATTCAAATATTCTGAACGATAAAATGTGTTGGAACATCACTGCTGCTTTTCTTTAAAGCTGTTTATCTAAAAACACGACAAATAAAAGCCGAACTGGTGTAAATAAGAAGGTCAAGAAGCGACAAGAAAAAGTCAACAAGTAAGGTAAACAGCATACTCCGAAGACGAAAACAACGCTCGAAGCTTAAAAATAAAATGAACCAATAGCCATGTAATAAATTCCTTATTAACCTCGTTTGCTCGGTCTGTACTGGAAAGTATTTGCCCTCGGTTTTATCGCACAAACCTCGCTCCTTCGTCGCTCGGTCTGTACGAAAACCTCGGTTAACAAGTCTTTAATTATCACCAAGTCCCTCTACTATAATTGACGGTTGAGAAGCTATTTCATAAACCCGTGTATCGTGTTTAACCAGAAGTTACAAACGCTCGAGAACAACAAAAATCACTCGGCCTATTACCTCGTAATTTTCATTGTTTTCGAGTGTTTGTAAAACATGAGAGAATAATAAAAATCTCTCGGCCTGCAGCCTCGTGATTTTCATTATTCTCTCATGTTTTACAAACATTCGAGAACAATGAAAATTACTCTGTTAAAGTGCCTATGAAACGAAAATTAAGTTTATCTTATTTGAAAGAACACTTAAAATGATAGAGTAACATATTTTGCAATTTTTCGTTTCCTTGCTTCGTTCTTGAGATATTTCAGTTTGTTTGATGTAAATATCGCATGTTGCGACGTTACAGGCGCATGATGAGTTATCAGATACGATTATATATCTTTGCTATTGTCAAATATATACAATCACTTGAAAATCTACCTGTTCAGTGTTCCCGACGAAACACACGCACATGCTTCCCTTGAATTATTTTGGTTTGATAATAGCAAAGATATATAACTTTTTTCAACAACTCATTATGCACATGTGACGTTAAAATGTTTAATTTGCATATCAAACAAACTGAAATATCTCATGAACGAAGCAAGGAAACCAAAAACTTCAAAAGATGTTACTCTGTCAGTTTAAGTGTTCTTTCAAATAAGACAAACTTAATTTTCGTTTCAAGGCACTTAACGACCTCGTGTTTTTCATTGTCCTCTCGTGTTTGTAAGCCCTAGTAAAACACTCCCACTCGTTTATGAAATACAACATACATACAGGTGTAAAAGAATTTCATCTTTTTAGGTAAAGGAAATAAGCAGTGCGGCTCAGACAACGGCTAAAATCGAGCCTGTATAGTTGGTCACCTTTGTTATGTCACTCACCTGGAGGACCTCGTGGTTTCGGTTTCGGTGGTGGTTTCGGTTTCGGTGGTGGTTTCGGTTTCGGTGGTGGTTTCGGTTCCGGTGGTGGCTTTGGTGGTGGTGGTGGTGCGTGGATAACTATTGGTTGAGGAGGTGGGTGAATAATAACCGGTACGGGATGTGGGTGAACGTGAACTGGTGGGAAAGGGTGGTATAGAGAAGGGTGGTGCATCATCGGAGTGTGGTGAATGATAGGAGGAGGGGGTAGGTAAGGGTAATTGTAAGGTCGGCGATGGAACATAGGTGGACGGAAGAGCGGTGGGAATCCCGGATTATGAGGAATAACATGAGGAGGCCAGTGAAAGTTGACATTCAGAGGAGAAAGAATAGGCTGAGCAACGTGGTATGGCAAAGCGGGATGTCGAATGAGAGTGGGAATCTGCTGATGGTTAGGACCGACAAAAACGGCAGGGTGGGACGGAGGAATGACACCTGGTAACGAGTGAGGTGGCATGTGAGAAACCAACGCCTGATTCGGGGGCAGGAAGGATCCTGGAGACGATAGGGGCCAGCTGAGCGATGTGGGTCTCTCGGAAAACGTTGGCGGGTGATGTGGGTGGCTAAGGGACGGCATCGATGAAGGGAAAGAAACGACAGGAGGAGGGTGCAGAGCGCCTGGGCAAACTAAAACAATAAAATAGAAAACGTAACATCCATGAGTCTTACAATGTTTGTTATCAATGAAGAGTGATCGACTTACTGCACAGTAAGTCGTATAATATGGTTCTATGTTTGTTGAGTGGTGATAGAATATGTCATACTTTTATTTCATGTGCATTTGTGTACGTCCGTCCGTCTACCTGTCCGTCTGTAACACGTGGCTAGTTTGCTTGTTTTTGTCTGTCCGTCTGTCTGTCTGTAACACGTGGCTAGTTTGCTTGTTTTTGTCCGTAGGTCTGTCTGTCTGTTCGTTTGGTTATTTGTTTGTTTGTTTGTTTGTTTGCTTGTTTGATTGATTGTTTGTTTGTTTGTTTGTTTGTTTGTTTGTTTGTTTGATTGTTTGTTTGTTTGTTTGTTTGTTTGTTTGTTTGTTTGTTTGTTTATTTGTTTGTTTGCTTGCTTGCTTGTTTGTTATGCAAGCGTACGTGCGTTTCAAAATAAAAATAGGGGAAAAAAAGATAATTTACATTTTCTTCGTCATTCTCTTACCTATCTGCCTTTTACATTTACAATCCTCTAAAAAAATAAAGAAATAATAACAATTAGTGTTCACAAGCTGTAAAACAAACTCTCACAAACCAACACAGAAAATGTTGAAAGAAAAGGTACCTGGAATGTCTTCCTTCTTGAAGATATCTTTCAGAGGACAAGAATCTAAAACATACAAAATAAGGGCCCGATTACATGGAGACTTTCAGCTCGGTAAGGAGGGCTGAGATTTTTTTTCCGATTACATGAGCGATTTCAACCCGGGCTGAAACCAAAATTTTAATCAATAACACGTAGGATATCGAAGAATGTTTGTTTTGCGGCTGCGTAATGAACGATCGACACCGTTCACACGCTTAGTTCAGCCTGGGCTCAACATTTTGAGCGATTACATGAGGAATTTCAGCCCGGTTGACCGGACTGAAAATCTCATCTGGGGTAACACGAACCTACCCTGCGAGTCAGAGCCCCTTTCCGACCTACGCAAGCTTCGGGGGAAAGTGGGCTCTGCCAACAAACTCGATCTTCTCCCCAAGTTTGGGGCGAATAAGTCAGGTTTTAAACTGGTCAAACAAGTTCTAGTTTACGAACACGCGTAAGCAGGAAAATAGGAAGTGACGCGTTAGAGCCTGGGCCCAAAATCGTATCATGGCAACCGTTCACGCATGCTCAAAAAGAAATATCGAGTTTGTTGGCAGAGCCCACTTTCCCCTGAAGCCTGCGTAGGTCGGAAGGGGGCTGTCTGACTTGCAGGGTAACACGAACCAGGCTGAAATTCAACCCGGGCTGAACTTTCAACCCGGGCTGAAATTTGTCCGTGTAATCGCTACGTTCGTTTTTTCAAGGTTTAATAAGACCGGGTTAAAATTTCAGCCCGGGCTGAAAATTTCCATGTAATCGGTCCAAAAGAGTTGAATGTTTGCAGTAAAAGGTTCCCCAGGCTTCAATGTTCCTAAAGGCTGGTTAGACGCTATAACCATCAAAAACTTTTTCTGAGTAATTGAGGTTGCCGAACAGCTACGAGACGTCCGTTGCATTACACCAAGCCCGCAAACGTACCACATTAACACCACTGCCAAACGTTTTGCTCATGCGCGACGTCCGAGCTCGTCCTCAGAAAAAGAGCGGGAAAAACAATTAGTGTTCACAAGCTGTAAAACAAACTCTCACAGACTAACACAGAAAACGTTGAATGAAAAGGTACCTGGAATGTCTTCCTTCTTGAAGATATCTTTCAGAGGACAAGAATCTAAAACATACAAAATAAGGGCCGGATTACATGGAGACTTTCAGCTCGGTAAGGAGGGCTGAGATTTTTCAAACCAAAATTTTACTGACTGAAAATCTCATCCGGGGTAACACGAACCTACCCTGCGAGTCAGACCCCCTTTCCGACCTACGCAAGCTTCGGGGGAAAGTGGGCTCTGCCAACAAACTTGATCTTCGCTCCAAGTTTGGGGCGAATAAGTCAGGTTTTAAACTGGTCAAACAAACAAACACGTGTAAGCAGGAAAATAGGAAGTGACGCGTTAGAGCCTGGGCCCAAAATCGTATCATGGCAACCGTTCACGCATGCTCAAAAAGAAATATCGAGTTTGTTGGCAGAGCCCACTTTCCCCCGAAGCTTGCGTAGGTCGGAAGGGGGCTGTCTGACTCGCAGGGTAACACGAACCAGGCTGAACTTTCAACCCGGGCTAAACTTTCAGCCGGGCTGAAATTTGTCCGTGTAATCGCTACGTTCGTTTTTTCAAGGTTTACTAAGATCGGGTTAAAATTTCAGCCCGGATTGAACATTTCCATGTAATCGGTCCCTAAGAGTTGAATGTTTGCAGTAAAAGGTTCCCCAGGCTTCAATGTTCCTAAAGACTGGTTAGACGCTATAACCATCAAAAACTTTTTCTAGTAATACACCTTTTCGATAATTACGTTACGCTTCATGAAAACGAGGCTCCCAGGCCAAAGTTTCACAATTTGATTCATAGTAATCCTGCCATATTTGTTTATGGAAGAAGATGGCTAATAACGTCCAAACTATATACGGTAGAAATACATCGTGTATGTATGTTGTTAGGCATTTCATAAGCTTTCATTTAATGTATATTTTAAGTTTCTATGTTGTGTGTAACTTTTTAAAATGTCCAAAATGTTCGCGCCATACATTGCTCGTCAAGTAATAATAATGGACTTCTCACAACTGTTGTAGAATTTCGGATATTGTTTTTAAAATACATAACGCACAACTTTGAAACATATATCAAACAGAAGATACTGTAAAATTCTATTTGCGGTAGAACTTTCAAGTTTCTAGCTTAAGAGAAAGTATTTCAAAAATGGGAAACGTACTATTATCTTGGCCTGAGCTGTAAACAAAACAAACTTAACAAATATCCATCAGACCAAGATAATAGTACGTTTTCCCATTTTTAAAATACTTCCCCTTAACCTAGAAACTTGAAAGTTCTACCGCAAATAGCATTTTACAGTATCTTCAGTTTGATATATGTTTCAAAGTTGTGCGTTATGTATTTTAAAGACAGTAGCCGAAATTCTACAACAGTTGTGAGAAGCCCATGTTATTATTACTTGACGAGCAATATATGGTGCGGACATTTTGGACATTTTAAAAAGTTACACACAACACAGAAACTTAAAATATACAGTACATCAAATGAAAGCTTATGAAATGCCTAACAACATACGTACACGATGTATTTCTACCATATATAGTTTGGACGTTATTAGTCATCTTCTTCCATAAACACATATGGCGGGATTATCAAAATTGTGAAACTTTGGCCTGGGGGCCTCGTTTTCATGCAAGCGTGACGTAATTATCGAAAAGGTGTATTGAGCTTGACGAAAAGCTACGAGACGTCCGTTACATTACACCAAGCTCGCAAACGTACCACATTAACACAGCTGCCAAACGTTTTTGCTCATGTGCGACGTCCGAGCTCGTCCTCAGAAAAAGAGCGGGAAAACACTGAAATATTTGGACTGGTCCGAGAGTCTTTCACAAAAGTTAAAATTATAAGCATACTACCAAAAAGATAAGGTAGGTAATTTGGGCATGGCTTCCTTGTCAATATTGTAACATATTCTGAATTTACCCCTTCGTAATTTTCTTTACCCTTTTTCTAAAACACAAATGAATAGTCGAGTCTTCCTTAGTCTTCACTGTCTGGTTGTTGTAGCCACGGCTAGTTCCCACTTCTCTTGCAATGTTTACTCAAGCGAATTCACGCATGCGCAAACACTTGGCAGCGGTGTTTTACCACATTACGCTTCCGTTGATACAACCTCGTACCCAGGCTCTTACTCGGCGCTCACACCTCCAGCGAGTTGCGAGCACTGCAACATATTTACATGTAAGACATAACCTACTTTATAACTGCTGAGTTACCTGTAGGACAACACACAGAACAACAGATTAAAGAAATGGAACATTGCGTAGAGTCTCCTCCTCTCTTAGCCAGACACTGTTGTGTCGCACTCGCCACGCTCGGGGGCGACGACTTCTCCGAAGACGGCACCGTCATATCGGGAGTGACAGCCGAAATATCGGACATCGTCGACAAACGTTCGGAGCTGGTCGGTGGCACGACGTCAGTGGTCGATGAATCGTCGGGGACAACAGCGACATCATCGGCAAACACCCGGGGATCTTCGGTCGAGCCTGTCGGGTCATCCGTAAGCAGTTGCGCGATCTCTTTGGACAGAACATCGGTCGCCTTGTCGCTGGAAAGCAACCGATTGATTTTCTCGGAAGATTTCGTATCCTCGTCGTTGAGTAAATCATCAACGGAAATAGTCGACGACAAGTTGTCGATCTTGGGGTCGTCGCCGCTTTTCGATGACGCTGAGTCAGCAGTTTTTCCAGGCTTCTTGTCCTGCTCATCCTGCTCATTATTATTATCATCTTTTGAAGAAACATTGACGAAAATACGTAAACCCGAAGTCGCCTCCTTTAATACTCTATCGTCGTACAGGGGAAGTTTTGATAAAGGTTTCTCGTTAGTATCTATGAAAGTTTCCTGTTTCTCCGATATCGAAGTATTAGAATCGGGTGTGGGAAATACTTTCCTGGGTCCTTCGTACGCATGTATCGTTCCTAGAATCCCCCATTGGTGTTTATCCTTGCTTGATGACGTACGCAACTCCGTCACTTCCGTTGGCCCGTAACTGTCCACTTCCCGTTTCTTACCAGTCAAAGCGTTCTTCGCAACGGAAGGTTCGGGGAGTTTCTGCGAAGTGGAGCATCCCGTAACGTGCCGTGATGTCGCGACGGTATCAACAGTCACTCCCGGCTTGGTGGCATTGTTTTCATCTTGTTTTCGCTTCCGCGCTTTCATAACCTTGATCCGTTGTCGGAGAGCTTTAAGCACTGGTCTGAAGTCGCTGTGCTGTTTAACATAGTTGCTGTTAATCTCCTGGTTTCCTTTAACAATAACAAGAGTTCTAGTGGCTCCGTTTGTTTCCCTCGTCCGATTGCGACGTAATTTTAAAAGCCATATTTTCCTCCGCTTTAATCGAAGTTTCAGTTTCGTGCACTCGAACGAGTTTATTAAGTGATTTTTAGTTGAACCGTGGCGGCATAAATCACGAGTATCTATAGCTGTACTGTTGTTCGTTGTCCTGTAAGAGTTTTTGCCCCCGTCATTTGTCGCAGAACGCTTGCTAAAACTCGGAGTATCATTTAGCCTTCTGTTTCTAATATACGTTTGCCTTCTGTGACTTTTCTCAGCAGCTAGAAAAAAGAAAAAAAGAAAAAAAGATCATAAGAAACACGTATAGGTGGCCGATATTCAAATTAACTGCAAAAACAAAATAAGCGTTTAAATGGAAATAACTAAAACCCAATGGGATTGAACGAAAGTCTTGAAGTGCATATGAAACGAAAATTAGCCATAAGAACACTTAAAATGACAAGTAACATATTTTGCAGTTATTCGTTTCCTTGCTTCGTTGTTGAGATATTCCGGATTGTTTGATATGGAAATTAAACATTTTGACGTCACATGTGCAGAATGACTTATCGAAGATGGTTATGTTTTTGTTTTTGTTTTATTAACTTTATTGCCTATTGCAACTGGTGGTCAAATAGAGCGAAATGCCCCAATTGAACATGACCACCATGATGTAAGTGTTGGTTTTGCGGAGGGAGGAAAACCGGAGAACCCGGCGAAAAACCCTCGAAGCACAGGAGAGATCAACTACAACTCTACTCACATTAGTTTCCAGCTCGACAACGGGGCCATTCCCAAGCGGTCACCCATCCAAGTACTAACCCCGTCTAACCGGGCTTAACTTTTGGTGAGAGGCAGCGCGCTAACAGCACACGCCACCCGTGCTCCCCAAATATATCTTTGCTATTATTAAACCAAATTAATTCGAAGGAAGCATGTGAATATGTCTCTCCCACAATACCAATCATGTAGAATTTCAAGTGATTATATTTTATAATTATAGCAAAGATACATAACCTTCTCTGATAGCTCGTTATGCACGTACGACGTCAAAATGTTTAAATTGCATTCAAAAACTCATCAATAATTCATGAGTAAAACACAAAGAAAAATCATGACCGTGACATGTCTCTATATGTGATAAAGACACGCTCGCTATTTTCGATTTTGCGGCTCAGACAACTTCAATTTTCAAAATTGATTTCTATATGAGCTTATTATATGGCTAGTTTTTGAAGCCATTTAAAACATCGCAGTACGTGTTTTATCAGATCTAAAACACTCGGTTATCGCCTCGTGTTTTAAATCTGATAGAACACTGCTGCTCATGTTTTAAATAGTACATAAAACAAACTGAAATATCTCAACAACGAAAGAAAAAGAATAATTATGACTTTTTTTTTCTTTTTTTCCCTTTTTTTTGTAAAGTATACGTTAATTCTGTTTGATATTGCACAGTAAGATTTCCTATTTTAATATAGCATAAATATGTAACGTATTTCAATTTTGATTTTGGCTATACCAAACACCTGATAAAACCAGCAAATTTAATACTTTCTGATAAAGAGCTCCGCTCGAATTAATCGTCAGTATTTCGTTATCATGTTATCATAACTATTCACGGCAGTTTATCACCTTTTCACTTTGACCTATCTAAAGCCCTGTTTATACGGCCAAAATTTAGGTGGGATCTGAGCCACATCTGACTTTAAGCGCGCTTAAAACGTCCGTGTAAACAGATCGGCGTAAATTAATCGCGATTAGTTTGCACCACCTCAAGGAGGTGGATTAAACTGAGCACGATCAGTTAATCGCGCTTAACTTGGCCGTGTAAACGCAATGGGATTGAAAAGAGCTTGCTATTAATACGGTGTTATTAATACGATAAAATGCTTGGGGTTTTCCCCTGCTGTAGAAGCTTCCATCTCGCTATTTGTTCCTTTGTTTCTTTCTTTCTTTTAGCTATTACTCTTTCTCGTGTACCGATGTCTCCGATGTCTTTGACGCACGCTACCCATACGAAGCTTCCAAAACCAAAAATATAGCTCGTCCGCCATGTTGAAATAATGGTGTACGTGTTTTAGTAAGGGATTATTAAATGACCGTGTAAACGCACCAAGGTGGCGCATTTTAAGCACGCTTAACTTAAGCGTACTTAAATTTTGGCCGTGTGAACAGGGCTAAAAACACTGGCTACGCAACACTCTACTTTTTCACACTTTCAAATTATAATACCGCAGATTAAGCCTGTACTTTAAACACAGTTTCAGCCCTCGTAGATTCCCGTAAACGGTCAAACTCGCCAAAGTTTCCATCGATTCCAATGCAATTGAAAGTTCAGACTCGATACATAAGAGTCGATGAGAATACATGAAAGTTTGTGACAAGATAACAGCAAAAATTGTGACTTCTCTTCCGTTCTCATTTTCGATAAATCAGGGCTTAAATTATATACGTTTTCTCACCTTTCGTAATCAGGACAGTGTTTGACAGAATACAATACACCAAAACTGTGGCAACGAGTTTCCAGCATACTAAAAATAGATAAAAATCAAAGATCAAAAGCTCACAACCACAGGTATCGGCTTTTAACATGGAATTATAATCGCCCAGCTGTGACATCTCACATTATAGATTGTTATATCCACACAAAGTCACCAAAAAGACTCACCCATGACCAGAAATCTCCTCGCATTCTCCAGCAAACGTTTCACGGAAAATATCGGACTACAGTCTGGAGTTTTCGGGAAGCGGTCGGAATTTGTGAATAGTAAAAATCCCGTCCATTACTACGAACATGCAAGACGACGCTTTTGAAATAATTGCTGTTTCCAAGTTCAAAAACGGCAGGTACCCGCAGATATCAAAACTTGTTAGTTTTGTATAAGCTAGCAACAGTGAGCAATATACCAGAATTAAGATAGAGCTATGAAGATGACTTGGTATTGAAAATTATTAATGTGAGTTGATGTTTGGTCGAGTTTGTGTTTGTGTCGAATTTTGATTCTGTGTTTTGGGGGTCTTTTTAAATTTTTAATTGGTCACGCTTATTACCCGTTGGAAAGATGTCGTTTCACGCGTCGTGACATTGCGTTGCCAAGATGAACGGTGCCTGATCGCCTGTAAAAAGATGCTCTAATGACTGAATGTAGGTCGACTATGTATACAACCCATAAGCTTCTAATCGACGGTAAGACGCTCTAACCAACATGTGTTCCATGGAACTCACAAGCTTCTGATTACCGGTGAGACGCTCTAACCATTGGGCTACGGAGACTCAGATGGTTGAACGCGTAGGTTGAATATGTGTACAACCGACAACCTTCTGATCGCCGGTAAGACGCCCTATAAACCATTGAGCTATACTTGGACTCTATACTTGGATGGCTGAACGCAGGTTGATATGTGTACTGTACAATCCACAACCTTCTAATTGCCGGTAAGGCGCTCTTACAATTGAGCTACTCAGACTACGTTTACACTAGAGCAAAAATATCCGGATTCACATTGTTTTTTATTCCCATGAGGATGAAAAACAATGTGAATCCGGATACTTTTGCTCTAGTGTAAACGCAATATTTGTGTTCGTGTATTTCTATTTGTGTTCGTGTATTTCTATTTGTGTTTGTATATTTCTATTTGTGTTCGTGTACTTCTATTTGTGTTCGTGTATTTCTACTTGTGTTCGTGTATTTCTATTTGTATTCGTGTATTTCTAGTTCTGTTCGTGTATTTCTATTTGTTTTCGTGTATTTCTATTTGTGTTCGTGTATTTCTATTTGTATTCGTGTATTTCTAGTTGTTTTCGTGTATTTCTATTTGTGTTTGTGTATTTCTATTTGTGTTCGTGTATTTCTAGTTGTGTTCGTGTATTTCTAGTTGTGTTCGTGTATTTCTAGTTGTGTTCGTGTATTTCTAGTTGTGTTCGTGTATTTCTAGTTGTGTTCGTGTATTTCTAGTTGTGTTCGTGTATTTCTAGTTGTGTTCGTGTATTTCTAGTTGTGTTCGTGTATTTCTAGTTGTGTTTGTGTATTTCTATTTGTGTTCGTGTATTTCTAGTTGTGTTCGTGTATTTCTAGTTGTGTTCGTGTATTTCTATTTGTGTTTGTGTATTTCTATTTGTGTTCGTGTATTTCTAGTTGTGTTCGTGTATTTCTAGTTGTGTTCGTGTATTTCTAGTTGTGTTCGTGTATTTCTATTTGTGTTCGTGTATTTCTAGTTGTGTTCGTGTATCTCTAGTTGTGTTCGTGTATTTCTAGTTGTGTTCGTGTATTTCTAGTTGTGTTCGTGTATTTCTAGTTGTGTTCGTGTATCTCTAGTTGTGTTCGTGTATTTCTAGTTGTGTTCGTGTATCTCTAGTTGTGTTCGTGTATTTCTAGTTGTGTTCGTGTATCTCTAGTTGTGTTCGTGTATTTCTAGTTGTGTTCGTGTATCTCTAGTTGTGTTCGTGTATTTCTATTTGTGTTTATGTATTTCTAGTTGTGTTCGTGTATTTCTAGTTGTGTTTGTGTATTTCTAGTTGTGTCGTGTATTTCTAGTTGTGTTCGTGTATTTCGTGTATTGTACTTCTGGGCCACCGTAGTAAGGCGCTCTAACCATTGAGCTACTGGGACTCACAAAGCGGAAGGTAAATTGCATTTAAATTGCTTCGATGTACATTTTTACTGCCAAAGGCAAATACGCATGCTGTATATTATGTAAATGTCTTAAACCGAGCAATGTAATGAAAAGCGCTTGTAAACCAGTTCTTATAGCGTTCAGTATACAGTGATATATCGTCAATATTCTCGATTAAAAATCATACACATTTTTAAATTTCTATACTCTTTAACTTCTTTGTTAAGGATATGAATTAGTTGACCCAGTTCGGGCTTCTTTCAGGTCGTGTTTCACGCTGGACCACAATCAACTCACAAGCGTTGAAGCGGCCGCCATAATGTTCTAACAATTGTTCAATAGCTTTATCTTCAATCTGAAAGTAAGAGATAAAAAGAAAATGGATGGTCCTGTTTTTGTTGTTGTTGTTGTTGTTGTTGTTGTTGTTGTTGTTGTTGTTGTTGTTGTTGTTGTTGTTGTTGTTGTTGTTGTTGTTGTTGTTGTTGTTGTTGTTGTTATTGTTCGAAGATTGTTGTTGTTGTTGTTGTTGTTGTTGTTGTTGTTGTTGTTGTTCGGCAAAACCCTTTAGATTTTATTTAACCAGTCATTTCACTTACTTGAATTAAAGATAACGGTTTCTTCATACTTCTAAAATAGAAAAAAGATATTATACTAATCAAACTTGTACATATATTTATCTCAAACTCATTAATAATTCATGACGAGAACACAAAGGTAATCAGTACCGTGTCTGTGGTTTGGATATCGGAGGAAGAAATTACATAAATTAAGCAAATTTTCACCTTGATTTTCTCTTAAAATACTGATTTGTTTGAGATGCTATATCATACACTCGGAGGAGTGTTTCATCAGGAAATCCAAACACCTCGAAGTTTGTTCAAAAACCTCGGCTTCGCCTCGGTTTTCAACAAACGTTTTGGTGTTTGAATATCCTGATGAAACACTCCTCCTCGTGTATGATCATAGATAATGGAAGGGGAACTGGATAGGAGACTTACAAAACCGGAAACGATGTTTGCACAACTTGCTATGGTAATTATACACTTATAAGGGGCTAAATGCACTAACGCGGGTGGTCCCACATGGCCACGATCAGCTATTGCTGAAATTATACAATAGGGTAATACCACTTAAGTTCAGCAGTGGTAGCCATGTGGGACCACCCGTTAGGTGCATTAGCCCCTTATAAATGTATAACTAGAAGTTTTTATCAAAAATGAAGTGCTGCGAGTTGCTACCATTTACTATTTACTCGGGCAACCGCAGGTAGACGAGTCTAGGTTTCGGCTCTGTTATTATTTTTTTTTTTTGCGTTCTTGCCATTTTATCGATGTTTTTGAATATTTCCACGACATTTCTTGGCACACTACACAGCAGTTGTTTCAGTATAATTACCATAGCAAGTTGTGCAAACATCGTTTTCGGTTTCGCAAGTTTCCTATCCAGTTCCCCTTCCATTATCTATGGCATGATATATTACGTAAAGATTTCTCGCCTAGCTTAGTGTGGTCTCAACTGAGTAAGATTGTTGCATGCATGGTCGTGGTGGTGGTGGTGGTGGTGGTGGTGGTGGTGGTGGTAGTGGTAGTGGTAGTGGTAGTGGTAGTGGTAGTGGTAGTGGTAGTGGTAGTGGTAGTGGTAGTGGTAGTGGTAGTGGTACTGGTAGGGGTAGTGATTACGTTTCGACGGCCTCAGCAATGGTCATCCTCAAAGTCAAATATAATGAACCGTTTCTCTCAGATTCGCTATATTTATGTTTCTGGTTCGTTACGTCATGTGTATGTGAGAGTAATGGTTGTGTCGAAAAGGCAAAACGGCAGTCACCACCATCATGCACCATATCAGCGATATTTCTGAAGACTACACTAGCCTATACACGCTTTCTATACTTATATTCGCAAGCAATTTGGCGCCAAGAAAGTCATCTTCGTTGAACTCACCTCTCACGGTTAGCTGTCTCCTTCTCCTGGAGTTCTTGAATCTTGTTGAATTTCATAGGATTATTTGGCGGAGAACAAGCCAAGCTGCCATTTTGCCAAGCACTATACAAAATGAAAATTATAGTCTTTCGCCAAAAGCCAGATGCAATTTATTTATTAAGCTTTGCCACTAGCTTTTACACACGCATATATATTAGGTAATCACATTTTAAAGTACATAAAAAGTATCTAAAAGTGGCAGGGTAACCGCAGCAGCATATTTGCCAATTACTGCGGGCCCATAAACTAGACGAAGAAAATAACGGATTTACGAACTGCAAGAATATTACAAAATTAGAAACAGCAGCGGAGACACTCAATTAAACTACGTGCAGTGTTACATTTCGGACAAATTGTCCTCCATGTCCTGGGATCATCTGGCTCGTATGATGTATATACAGCAGTTCTGTAGTATTTAAGTAAAATTGTTTTAAAGTTATTTAAGCTGTTTGTCTTGCGACGTAGAATGCTTGGCAATGCGTTCCATGTCCTGGCCATTCTTGTGCAAAATGAACGCTGGTGAGTAAGTGTTCTGCATTTTGGTTGACAGAATAGTAAAAGAGGTCTGGATTATCAGTAAGGCTGGTTTTTCTTGAGGAGGTGTTGGAGTAGGTAAAACTTCAGGATTGACACATGCGAGATCGTTGATAGCTCAATGGACCCTCACATATGACAAACATATAAAGAAGTTCTTTGAGGCATTTAACTCGAGTCCCATGCATAAACAGAAATCAAAACCGTGCTCGTCTAAAGTCTGTACATACAATTAATAATAATAATAATAATAATAATAATAATAATAATAATAATAATAATAATAATAATAATAATAATTATTATTATTATTATTATTATTATTATTATTATTATTATTATTATTATTATCATTATCATTATCATTATCATTATTATTATTATTATTATTATTATTATTATTATTATTATTATTATTATTATTGTTATTATTATTATTATTATTATTATTATTATTATTATTATTATTATTATTATTATTATTATTATTATTATTATTATTATATGCATGACAAAATTACTACATTCTGTTTGGTTGAGAGGAGTACAATTATTTTATTAATTGTATCTGCAGTACAGTACAGTATAATTAATAAAAATAGAGAAGGCCCTGGGAACGATGTTGACAATAAAATTCAGAATGGCGCCCAATTTCTGTAATATGGAACGTTTCACATTTCCAACGACTTGTGGTACACTATGGACTAAGGATTCCATGTAAGTATTTGAAATGAGTATAGAGAACACCCAGAGTGAAAATGTTTCTTGTCAAGTAACGAAACAAGATGTTTTTAAAGGCGTGAGTGAGTGAGTGAGTGAGTGAGTGAGTGAGTGAGTGAGTGAGTGAGTGAGTGAGTGAGTGAGTGAGTGAGTGAGTGAGTGAGTGAGTGAGTGAGTGAGTGAGTGAGTGAGTGAGTGAGTGAGTGAGTGAGTGAGTGAGTGAGTGAGTGAGTGAGTATTTATTTATTTATTTATTTATTATACACTACTCGTGATGTTTGAAAACTATGCCAATTTGCTCTCGCCTAACGGCTCGTGCAATTTAAGCAAAATTTTTACCCTAGGTTTACCCTGCGAGTCAGAGCCCCTTTCCGACCTACGCAGGCTTCGGGGGAAAGCGGGTTCTGCCAACAAACTCGATCTTCGCCCCAAGTTTGGGGCGAGTCAGTCCGGTTTTAAACTGGTCAAACAAGTTCTAGTTTACGAACACGCGTAAGCAGGAAAATAGGAAGTGACGCGTTAGAGCCTGGGCCCAAAATAGTATCTTGGCAACCGTTCACGCATGCTCAAAAAGAAATATCGAGTTTGTTGGTAGAGCCCACTTTCCCCCGAAGCCTGCGTAGGTTGGAAAGGGGCTCTGACTCGCAGGGTATACTAGGTTGTGAATTGCCCAGACTGTTTAAAACGAAGTTCTGACGTTTCGAGCGAAACGTTGGCTCCGCTCGAAACCTCAAAATTTCGTTCCGAAAAATCTTGGCGATTCACCACCTTTCCGCCTAAATAACTACGTAAACATACGTTTATATATTTTATCATAACCAATTAAAATATAAGGTACCTGGGTGGAGTCCCCTTAGATCCAGACAAGGAGTTTGACCCGGTTAAGTTTTCAAGACGGCGCTTTGGGATGTCTTTCTTCCTCTTCTCCTTGACTAAAACACTCAACTCCTGATGTTCTTCCTCCTCAATTAGTTCCCTGAAGGACACGGAAGGACGAGATACCGGAGAGCAACTTTTCCTAAGGCGACAAAAACACTGATAAGTCATAAAATGTATATATTCTAGCACTTAAAATTTTTGTTACACAGGCAAATCTTCATAAGGTGAGGCCCAAAATATTATTTAACACTTTGAAGCCTGACGAAGAGTCTTTAGTATTTTATTCCGGCTAACGCCAAACGATTTTATTCAGCACAGGGGGAGGTCCAGGCCTTAAAGTCTTAAAACCTATCTCTTTAACACTTTGAAGCCGGACGATGAGTCTTCAATATTTATTCTGGCTAACGCCAGACGATTTTATTCAGCACAGGGAATCGAGGTCCAGGCCTCAAAGTGTTAACGCAAGACTGTAAAACCGCCTTTTCTCATTAACCACGTTTTTACGTTTTTCGTCCTTGCATTGGCAAAAGCTGTGTTTGTCGACAATTCCACGAACGAGTTTAATATACCCAACAAATCTGTTATCCTAAAAACTTTCTAAACTTTACGGTATTTACCGTTTATCATTCTTTCAGATTTCCACTTGAGTTTTTACAGAAAACGTAATATTTTTTTTTATTTTAAAACTATAACACACCCTTGTAAACTTACCACGGATTAGCTTTGACGGTAGGTGAAGGTGAACTTTTTGTGACGTCACTGGGCACCGTCTCTAAATGACTCACGTTCTTGAAAGACGAAAGCTGCTCTTCGGAAGATTTTCGTAATTTTTTCCGTTCCTTCTGAGATAATTGAGATTTTCCACCAAGCGGGCTAAAAGTAGATAAGACGAAAATTATTTAGAACAAAAAACATTTGATAACAAACCAAATATATTGTCTATATTTATTTTTTTCAGTCTTTTGTGGGATCGCAGTAATTGGCCATGTTGTTACGGATACCCAGCCATCTTCTTTTTAGTGTTATTATTTTCATTATTTATGTACATAATTAGATGGCAAAGCTAATAAAATAAAATAAAATAAAATAAATAAATAATAACATATAAACATTCTACCTTTTTCCTTCTTTCTTTCGCTCGCTCAACTGGTAGTTTTCCTCCACGCTTTGTGTCTTTTCCTGTTCCATAATGGCCCTCAAATCCGATGACTGCGGACTTAAGCTAAAGGACAAATGGAATAAACTATAAAAAACAAATATGTTTTCAGAAATTCATAACTCAATATCGTACCTCTGACTTCCCCAAGGCTGTCGCTCCTCTTTCTTCTCCTATTATGAATGAATACATATTAACGAGAATTATAAAATATTTCGAAAATAGTTGATGAAAACGTGCACGCGTATTCAATTGGTAATGCATGATTTGTTAATCTTTGTCTTAGCTGAATTAATTAGGGGAATATTTGGCCGAAACTGGCGGGTTAATTTGCTGGTTAGTTGGTTGGTTGGTTAGTTGCTTGTTTGTTTGTTTGTTTGTTTGTTTGTTTGTTTGTTTGTTTGTTTGTTTGTTTGTTTGTTTGTTTGTTTGTTTGTTTGTTTGTTTGTTTGTTTGTTTGTTTGTTTGTTTGTTTGTTTGTTTGTTTGTTTGTTTGTTTGTTTGTTTGTTTGTTTGTTTGTTTGTTTGTTTGTTTGTTTGTTTGTTTGTTTGTTTGTTTGTTTGTTTGTTTGTTTGTTTGTTTGTTTGTTTGTTTGTTTGTTTGTTTGTTTGTTTGTTTGTTTGTTTGTTTGTTTGTTTGTTTGTTGATTGGTTGGTTGGTTGGTTAGTTGGTTACTTGGTAGGCTGGTTGGATTGGTGGTTACAGTTAGCAAAACAACCTTACACGATTTTGATTAATTTTATATTTTATTCGAACTTACATTCTTTCTTCTTGATATTGGCAGTGGATTCGATATTGTTCGCGTTTTTCCTGTACTCGTAACAAGGGTTGTACTGACAAGATCTGGATTCATGCCCCTGTCTTTATGATACCACAAACCAACCTGATGGAAAATAATTACGGACGTTAAGAATGTGCGAGAATAGTTCACTTTGGTTGTTATCTCTGTCTGGCTATCCAAAGGCCTTCGCTCGAAACGTTAGACTCCTACGTTCTCTGTTTCGGCAGTATATCTAACCTTACTGTATTTCGATTGTTGTTTCAACACTGCCTATGCAGCACACTACTTTATTTTTCAAATTATTACGCACCTTCATTTCTTTTTCTTGCACTTTAGTTGATTCGCAATCCGAAGATGTTGTTTCATCCGTTCGCTTTTCCTCACTCAATTCATGTGCTAAAGATTCCTCTTCTTCCTCAGTCTTGGTTTCTGACAGTTTGTTCTAACAATTAATATAAACATGTTCATGGCAACATTAAAAAGATATATCACCATGGATGATGAAGCAACAACGATTGTCTATGGTTATTTGGAATATAGGTAGTGCACTAATCAAATAGCAACCTACCTACCAACATACCTATTCACTTACCTAACCTACCAACCAACCAACCAACCTACCTACCTACCTACCTACCTACCTACCTACCTACCTACCTACCTACCTACCAACCAACCAACCAACCAACCAACCAACCAACCAACCAACCAACCAACCAACCAACCAACCAACCAACCAACCAACCAACCAACCAACCAACCTACCTACCTACCTACCTACCTACCTACCTACCTACCTACCTACCTACCTACCTACCTACCTACCTACCTACCTACCTACCTACCTACCTACCTACCTACCTACCTACCTACCTACCACCTACCTACGCACCCACCAACCAACCAACCAACCAACCAACCAACCAACCAAACAACCAACCAACCGTGAACCAACCAACTACCCAACACACCAGCCACAACCAATCCACCAACCTACCAACTACACAACAAACCTACCAACCAACCCACCCACCCACCGTCCAACCAACCTACCAACCAACTAGCTAGTGGCAATGTACCTGCTCTGAACCATTCTCCTGCACAGCGTGACCATCAGCAACATCACTTTCACTTGTTCGGGACCTTCTCTGAGATCGAGAGGTCTTCCGTTTACTTGGACATTCGGGTTGTGGCCATGGAACGGAGAGATGAATGTCACTTGGAGTGAGAACACGCCACGCCATCCTGGGAATCTACAAACATAGGAAATTTATAACCAAAAAAACAAACATGAAGCGGAGCGGAGCGGAGCGGAGCGAAACGAAACGGAACGGAACGGAGCGGAGCGGAGCGGAGCGGAGCGGAACGGAACGGAACGGAACGGAACGGAACGGAACGGAACAGAACAGAACGGAACAGAACAGAACAGAACAGAACAGAACAGAACAGAACAGAACAGAACAGAACAATGCTAAAATTACAAATGCCCTACCACTTCCCGATACGCCGTGGAAAGTTCATTCCGAACATCTTCACTCAAAAATTCTAGACTTCTAAATTTGAATAACAATAGAGTATATATTACGTGTACGATTTACGGATAAACTTTTAATATATCAACTAAAAATAACGCAAAAACGTACCCTGTTTCGAACAGATAGCTCATGTTAATACAAATAAACTCCAAACACACGTTTTTCAATTGCTCAGCGTTATACAGACTAGAAAATTCTAACATCTCAGCAGCGTTTTTCAACGAAACTAAAAAAAAATAGAAGAAAAGAAAACATTCGTATGTTGAAAGTTGTTGTTAAATGTAGAAAATATTAATATACTAGGCCGATCATAATGAATTTAAATATTATACACTTAAGGGAAACAGTTAGTTTTGTTTTCCCGAGAGTCTTGATATTTCCCGAGACAAAGTCGAGGGAAACATCGAGACTCGAGGGAAAACAAAAGTAACTGTTTCCCGAGGGATCAGGCACTAAGTGTTTTGTTATATAGCTTGAGTTTCGCTGAATAATTTCGACGTTTCTCAAGGGAAAGTACACAAACGAAAAGACAAACCGAAAGACTTACCAAAACATTTCGCCTGGCACTGTAATTACACATCAAACAAACGAATATAAATCTCAGAACAAAAGAACAGCAATACATTTCTCCAGTTAATCTTCACACATGTATTGAAGACCTGTAAATATTCTTTTTTTCGTACCAAACAAACTTTTGTTTATAGGATGCCGTGAAGAGTTCGAAGTTCTAGCGGGCAACAATTGAAAACTTATTGACCGAGCTGGCAATAAGTTCTCAATTATTGCCCGCTCGGTAGACATTGAAATTTAGCTAAGGTCATGTGACCCCAAACCAACCAATGACAATCATCGTTGCATCCAGTGAAACTCTAGCTATATAACAATTGCTATTAAGGTGAGGTAATAAGGGCAACATTTTTCTTCAACTTGCAACGCAACTTAGTTGGGGGGTAACCCACTTTAAATATTGTCACGCAACAATGATTTTGTTGCACGTTGAAACAATTTGTTGAAAAAAGTAGACTCCAGTTCTACTTGCTGCAACATGCTGTTTCAACTTGCAACAAAATCATTGTTGCGTGACAATGTTTAAGGTGGGTGGTAATACGTGCAACAACGCTATGGACTTTTCGGTAATTAGGTCACGCTGCATGAAAACGAGGCTCGCAGGCCAAAGTTTCACAATTTTGATTATCATAGTAGTCTGCCATATTTGTTTATGGAAGAAGATGGCTAATAACGTCCAAACTATATATGGTAGAAACACATCGTGTACGTATGTTGTTAGGAATTTCATAAGCTTTCATTTGATGTATATTTTAAGTGTCTGTGACATGTGTAACTTTTTAAAATGTCCAAAATGTTCACACCATTGCTCGTCAAGTAATAATAATGGTTCCCACAACTGTTGTAGAATTTCGGATATTGTTTTTAAAATACATAACGCACAACTTTGAAACATATATCAAACAGAAGATACTGTAAAACGCTATTTTCGGTACAACCTTCAAGTTTCTAGTTTAAGAGAAAGTATTTTAAAAGTGATGGGAAAACGTACTATTATCTTGGTCTGAGTTGTAAACAAAACAAACTTAACAATTCATCCATCAGACCAAGATAATAGTAAGTTTTCCCATCTTTAAAATACTTCCCCTTAAGCTAGAAACTTGAAAGTTCTACCACAGATAGCATTTTACAGTATCTTCTGTTTGATATACATTTCAAAGTTGTACGTTAAATATTTTAAAAACGGTATTCGAAATTCTACAACAGTTGTGAGAAGTCCATATCATATTTATTACTTGACGAGCAATGGTGCGAACATTTTGGACATTTTAAAAAGTTACACACAACACCGAAACTTAAAATATACATCAAATGAAAGCTTATGAAATGCCTAACAACATACGTACACGATGTGTTTCTACCATATATAGTTTGGACGTTATTAGCCATCTTCGTCCATAAACAGATATGACGGGTTACTATGATAATCAAAATTGTGAAACTTTGGCCTGGGAGCCTCGTTTGCATGAAGCGTGACGTAATTATCGAAAAGGTCTATTCAACTTACATCGTAACAATGTTGCAGTAATTTGTTGCTCGTATTACTTCACCTTTATTATTATTATTGTCGTTGTCGTGTTATTATCTTGCCGTGCTTGGAAACGATGTTCCAGTTCAAATCAGTAGCGGGACAAACCGTAAAGCTAACTTGTTTTCTTTGTTCACCGAAAGTTAAAGCCTATCATCATTGTCGAATTTGCGTAAACACGTCCAGCTTAGTTTACATGCTTTCTCGATTTTAATAGCCGAACGAAAAAATAGGCACAAATTTTTTAAAGTAACTTTGTAACTGTAACTAGTTACTTTTTTTCCATTGTAACATGTATCGGTAACTAGTTACTTTTCTGATGATGTAACTGTAACTGTAACTAGTTACAAAAATTATTTAACTATTACAGCACTGGCTATGCCTATGTCCATGTTTGCACTGTCATTGTCCTTGTCCTTGACATTGCCTTTGTGTCATGTCATTGTCATGGTTAACGGTTTTAACATCCTGTACGGTCTAATACTGAATTTAAATACGCAAGGATACCAAAATATACTTACTCAGAGATGCCAACGTCACTTCGCAAATTTCTTTCAATCTAATAACCCAAAGCTAGGGAAAAAAATGACATTTACAAGACAAACATGTACCAAATGCCTTTGATTTACAACATTTAAACAACTTGCCAGAATCATCTCACCTGGTCTGCGATAGTTAGAAGTTTGCCAAGGAATTCCAAATCTCGACTTTCTGAGCAAAAAAATATATACCATAATCAAACAAGGAATGAAGGAAGGAGAGAAGGAAGGAAAGAAGGAGAAGGAAGGAAGGGAGGGAGAGAGGGAGGGAGGGAGGGAGGGAGGGTGGGAGGGAGGGAGGGAGGGAGGGAGGGAGGGAGGGAGGGAGGGAGGGAGGGAGGGAGGGAGGGAGGGAGGGAGGGAGGGAGGGAGGGAGGGAGGGAGGGAGGGAGGAAGGAAGGAAGGAAGGAAGGAAGGAAGGAAGGAAGGAAGGAAGGAAGGAAGGAAGGAAGGAAGGAAGGAAGGAAGGAAGGAAGGAAGGAAGGAAGGAAGGAAAGAATGGAAGCAAGCAAGCATGGTAGATTAATGATTTGAGAAGCACATGAAGATAACAGGTACCTTTAACACTTAAAGCTTCGTCAGTGTATAAGAAATCAATTATAACTTTGAGAATAGGTGAAGGAATAGGCATCTTAAGACGAACAAAATCACCAGAGGACTATAAAAGACATTTGGGAACAATTAGCCTCATTTTTGTCTGTCAATGAGACAAACATAATAATGGTTACGCAAACGATGTTATTGTGCAAGCCACAAAAATTGCAGTGGCGTAGCCAGGTGGGAGCTGTGGGAGCCGCGGCTCCCCCCTTTAGATATAAAACAACAGACATGTAACTACAAAACTGATGCAATGTGAATTATGTCAGGAAATAAACTGTAAACAGTGTATTCAATCTACCAAGTGTATGCATTTTGAGTATCTATGTGACGTTTGCGTGTTTTGAGTATTTTATATGACGTTTTTTAACCTTTAGGGTCTGTAAAATCTTCCTCCAAAAGCCAGGAAATGGCATTTCAGTATCTCTCGATTTCAAAATTTCCCGGGGGAGCATGCCCCCGGAGCACCCTAAAAATTTATTTTGATTTCGGCTCCCCCCCTTTCAAAATCCTGGCTACGCCCCTGAAAAATTGTACCTTTCAAAAGTCCTGTTATTGCTTGGCGGCTCGCGTTTGCACATCACATAAAAATCAACTGCTCGTGTTTTATGTATTGCTTAATACTAGAAATACATGAACGCAATAACCCCTCGCCCGCTTTTGCATGAATTTTTGTAAATACCTCCTGATATTCCCCTTGCGCTCTTTTATTGGGGGACTGGAAATAGCCACTCCTGTTGATTAAAATATAGTTTTAATTCTAGTAGAATATTTGAAATAAAAAAACTGCAGTTTTAATAAATCTATTTTTTGAAGGAAAAAGTAACGAGGAACAAAGAAAAATTTAAGGATGATATTTCGTGAAAAATATTGAGATAAAGGAAATTGCACGTCGCTTCCAGGGTTTGAACTCGGCCATATTACCGTGCAATATTAGGGTTATATTGTACACTTCTTTCCCTCCATGTTTACAAAAAACATCGCTACAGCATCTGAAAAATTTTTTTCCTGCCACGGCAATATTCTTTTATGACATTTCAAAGTGCTGAAATTGTTTTCACCTACATGTTAATAAATATTTCAACAGCATTTGTACGTTTTACAGAAGAAAAAATGCTCCTTTTCCGATTTTTATGCCAAATTATGGACAAGCTACGTTAGTCACAAGTGGTTTTGACAATAAGAAAACTATTTGAAAAAAGACATTAAGACGGCAGCCACAGATAAAATTTTAAGGACACACAAAAGAGAAAACAAAATTAACAGTGATAGGATATACATAAGGAACGTGGGAAACTCGAACAGTTTTGCTACTAAGTGTTCGTGATTACTGAGAGCGGCTGCTCTATATTTTTACCGTAAACTTAAACCGTTTCGCCGGCCTTTATTTCTTCGTCGGTTTTCAAGTTTCACTCTTGCTTTCTCCTCCTTTTGAGTTTCCGTTTGACAGGTTTCCTTCTACTCAAGACGTTGTTTTGCTTTATACGTAGACGTTGATTTGTTTCTATTCTTTCAAAAGTGATATACGTTTCCCAAAAACTCCTTTCTCAAGTCTTTTTGTCAAGAATAAATTATGTTGTTAGTTCAAATCTTTTTGTCAAGAACTATATTGTCCCCAGTGCCCCACAATCTTAACCGCGCATGGTCCGTCCACACATATATACAAATAAATAAATAAATATTCAGATCACAGAAATTCGTTCGCATATCGCGTTTGTCCACGCGTGTAAAATGGCTCCACGCGTGTCGAGATTAGCACCCTCACCGGGCTCCGGGCCTTCGGCCCGTCGCCCGGCTCGGGGATGACTTCGTATAGAAATATTATTGTTATATACCAAAGACTTTCGTTTGCTAAAAGATGAAATCCTATTGGTCAAATGGTGGTCACGTGTTGTTCAACAAACTCAATGTTTCTTTCTGCCGAGGGAAACATTGCACTGTTTCCCTCTGACGTCAACAACGAAGAAGGAAACAGTGCAATGTTTCCCTCTGACGTCAGCTTTAATCATGCGTTGTTCACGTGAATACACAATGTTGAATTAAAATTACGAAGACAAAGTCAAAGTGTTTTGGTAAATCTTTTTGCCTTTTGTAAGTTTCGAGTCAACTTGGTATTTTGTATTTTAAAAGTCTTTGGTATATAACAAAACGCTTGTTGACTTTTGTCTCGAGAAACATCGAGTTTTACGGTCCCTCAGGCTTCAATGCCACCCTCGGGCTAAAGCCCTCGGGTGACATTGAAGCCTTCGAGTCCGTAAAACTCGATGTTTCCCTCGGCGCCAGTCAACAAGTGTATAATATTTGCCCAAGACCAAATGGCTTAATATGTTGCGACTGTGAGTTCATAACGAGCAACACGATAATTAAAGGTGTGTTTGCATGTGTATATATATATGTGTGTAACATATATGTGTGTAAGTGACATGATCCTACGGACAACAGTTAAAATTGATTTACCTCCATCCAGCCCGTCGTCAACATGATAGAGAAATACTCTACAAAAAATCACAATTTACAGTAGTACACAGACTTTGATTCAGAATTATACAAGTCCAAAAGACCAAAACGTTGCGTTAATATGACAAAGCACGATCACCTGCTGGCCGAAATTTTTGGCAAGCGGGATAAATGTTTCCCCACGTAAACAGTTAATCTCGCCAATTGAGAAGAAGTTGATTAAGAATGATTGAACGTCTACTTAATCTTTACTGGAATATAAACTTCGAGAGTATTAGAAAAGCATTGTATTTACAGGGGCCGCGGAGGCGGGGAGGGGCACTTTCCAGCCCAGGCAAAAAGAATAAAAGCTTTGAAAAATTGAAACTGTCATGTCCACTGCATGTTAGGTAATGGTTTGCATGCATAAACTGTTGATTCTAAAATGTGGTAATTCGCAGTTGTTTCTTGTATAGTCCAAAGCATCCATTCCTAAAGTAAAACGCGCCCAAACAACCTAACCATATTGAAATCCATTGTGTATACCTAACATGAAGTAGCTATCGACCAAAATGCTGTACGTATGTTGTCAACATAAAAAAAAGTCTAAAACAGTCCAAAACATGAAATTTTATAAACTTCTGAATGGACTGAAAATAACCGCTCAGAATGCAGGAAATGCCATTTGCGGGATTCTATATTTCAAAATTTTCCGGGGGGCATGCCCCTGGACCCCAATAGAAAGCCTCGCGCCTATCTTCTTCCTGTTTACCCCCCCCCCCCCCCCCAACACCACTTTAAAAGACGCTCTGCTGCCCCTGATTTGACGCAGACAAATTTGTGTAATGCAACGGTGTTATAGGCTAATTTTATCCACGATTTCTTCCCGGTAGGCACATAAGAAAGTTGCCGTATTAGTTACCGCGACTGTACAAGCTCTAAGACAATCTACTTACCAAGTCGAGCAACAAGAATGCATTTGTGACACGCAAATTCCACACCATCCTCAGCCTCAATGACAACATCGTGATAGTCGGTACTGAGGAGATAGCACAGAAATATACAAACCAAAATTACAATTACTTACAGTAGTATATGACGACAAATAATACAACTAGTTGTGGTATCTTCCAAATGTCCGAGCTGACGTAAAGTCAATGATAATCTTATACAAGATCTGATTCAGTTCTCTACAAGAGCAATACAGTAGCATTGCCACAAAACCACCACCACCACCAGAATACCACCATCATCACCACCACCACCACAACCATCACCACCACCATCACTACCACCATCACGACCACCCTCATCACCACCACCATCACCACAGCATCATCACCACCACCATCCCCACCACCACCACCAACATCACCACCACCATCATCACCACCACCATCACCATAACAACGACCATCACTAACCACCACCACCATCACCACAACATGATCGCCATCACCACCACCACCACCATCATCACCACCACCACCACAACCATCACCACCACAACCATCACCACCACCATCACTATCACCACCACCATCACCACAACATCATCACCATCACCACCACCATCATCACCACCACCATCACCGCCACCACCATCACCACCATCATCATCATCACCATAACAACGACCATCACTAACCACCATCACCACAGCATGATGGCCATCACCACCACCACCATCATCACCACCACCACCACAACCATCACCACCACCATCACTACCACCATCACGACCACCCTCATCATCACCACCATCACCACAGCATCATCATCATCACCACCACCACCACCATCATCACCACCACCATCATCACCATCACCATCACCATCACCACTACCATCATCATCATCATACCAACGACCATCACTAACCACCACCACCATCACCACAACATGATCGCCATCACCACCACTACCATCATCACCACCACCATCACCACCACCAAAATGACCATCACCTACACACGTAACAACGTCACCACAACAACAAAATCATACACCACAACCACCACCACAATAACAACAACACCAGCACATACAGAAGCACAAAAGTTTATCAAACTTTACGCTATGTTTTGGTCAGTTGTAACCTAATTTCTAAATCACTTGGAACAAGTTCTAACTTCGAGCCCTACAACCACCAACACCCATCACTACACGACTGTATATTTCTCTACGTTTATAACCGTTTTTACTTACTATTCGTCTCTACGAAAACGTTTTCTAAATTTCTCTCCACCGTTTCTCACATCCTGCAACCTGGATAATAAAACAAAACCAAAGGCAGCATGAGGAAGTACAACCATACCAAATATCACTACTTTGTATTTTTGCTACCACTACTAGACAGAAGTTAAGACCAGGCCATCCGTGCTCTTCCTACATACCTCGAAACAAGCTCATCGATTCGGTATTTTTTCGCAGCACGCAAAAGTTCGTTTCTCCTGGTAAAATCCACAGAAATTCCATCTTTATTTCCTCTGTTTACGTTTCCTTTTGAGGTGGAAAATTTCTCGTCCTTTGGGGTAGCTACTGAGTTTTTTTCTTCGCGATCGACAAGCTGAGAAAACCCAGGCGACAAAGGAAATTGAAGATTATCCAATGAATCGAAATCGACTTCTTCTAAACTCCAAGCTAACTCGTTAAATATATCTTCTTCTATAACAGAATCACAAAGTAATTCCTTCTCTGTTTCAACACAGCAGCTCTCCTCCAACGCCCCCAATGATGCACACGTTCCAGTGTACAGAAATTCGATAATTTCTTGAATTACTTCAAAAGTTTCGTCTTCGCAACAAATGATCGGAATTTCCTGGAATTCATCCCCGTCTCCCAAACTTGCCTCAGCTTTCTCGAGTAATCTCCGAAATTTCTCGCTGCCTTCAGCGAGTATTAATTTGTGAGCGGCAAGGGTTCTTCCCTTAATCTGTAAAAAGAGGAAAAGTTGTTATAAATATTAGGTAGAACGTATACGAATCATACATTCATTAATAATTCATGAGGAAAATGCAACGAAAATCAGTACTATGTGTTTGTTGTACTGTGGTTTTACATCTGATAAAACTTAATATAGACCTTATTCAGAAATGGCCAACGAATTAAAATTATTTTATATACGTATAAATTAGCCCTTATGAACTCGTTTTCATATGCGAAATTCAAAAGAATTTTTACTTTAAAACGAGGTCATAAGGGCTAATTTATATGCACATAAAATAATTCTAATTCGGCGGCCATTTTTGAATAAGGCTATTAACGTCAGAAAAACTACTAATGGACATATAGGAACATAGAATTTATATAGAATTGTTATCTTTATTTGCAAATGAATGAATCGAAGCAAAAACAACCAATAATGGAACGTTTTCATGAACTTTAGCTTCGTTGTTTTTCAAAATTACCACGCCAACGAACATACAAATGGGTCGTTTCTCAAACGTTAGACTTTACCAGGATTTTAAAGTCCCCGCCTACGTTAAAAGGCTCGCCTTCAAATTGAAATTATTGAACATAGGGCCTTCGTTCGAAACGTTAGAAACTATGCTCAATAATTTAGGTAGTACTCAAAACTTACTATATTTCGATTTGTATATCAACACTGCCTACGCAGCACACTCTTCAAATTGCCTATTTAAAACTTTCAACATTGGTTGAATCAAATATTTCTCCATAAGTGTACTTCGGTTAACTCATTCCTGTCCGGGGGCTTCCCCAGAGGTGAATAAAATCGTCTGGCGTTAGCCGGAATAAAATACTAAAGACCAATTCGGACAAGAAAGAGTTAAAGAGATAGTTTATAACTCATTCCTGTCCGGGGGCTTCCCCAGAGGTGAATAAAATCGTCTGGCGTTAGCCGGAATAAAATACTAAAGACCAATTCGGACAAGAAAGAGTTAAAGTACCAATGGAGCGAAATTTCACCCCAGTTTTTTTATGATTGCATTTGAAAGAGCACTCAAAATGACAACGTAACATCTTTCGTAGAATTTCGTTTCCTTGCTTCATTCTGGAGATATTCAGGTTTGTTTGATATGCAAATGTCATACTTATGACATCACGCTGCATAATGACTTTTTAGAAAAGTATGATTTTCTCTGAGAGTGCTTATCGAAAGTACTTAATAAAAACTTGCACTTGCATGTATGTATGTAGCCATAACTGGTCACTAAACGTGACGTGATGTCATAAGTATGACATTTGCATATCAAACAAACCTGAATATCTCAAGAATGAAGCAAGGAAACGAAATTCTACGAAAGATGTTACGTTGTCATTTTAAGTGTTCTTTCAAATGCAATCATAACTAGGATGAAATTTCGCTGCATCGGCACTTTAAAGATAAATAAGCATTCGTAATGTTTCAACAAGGATTGAGAAGAAGGCGCCATCACTTCACCTTAATGTCCACATCATGGAAACTGTCTTCGAGTTGAGCGTCTTCATAAAGTCTTGTGAGATGTTCGTCCATTTCTGGCGGAGTGACCCGAGGCGTGATGGTGCATCTAACGTAAGAAAATTACATAGAAAGAAAGTGAAAGTATATTCTCGTAATCGAGGATTGATATCCTCACCCTCATTGTGGATGAGTAGAGACTCATTGAGTGTTGACTTGCACTCATTCAGTGTGAGGGGCCACTCATTGAGCGTGAGTGTGACTGAGCTTTCAGAATACAGGCGCAAGGCTCGCAGAGAGCTATAAGATTGCAAATTCGGAGTTATATGTGCTTAGTTGTAAATGTGTAGCCACATCTCATGCATCCTTATAGGAAGCAAATAGGTCTATGAATTTGCAACCTTAGCTCTGCATCCGAGCCTCAGTAACTCGTAAAACAAGCCAATCAAAATGTGGCTAAACGTAATTTAGGCAAGGTAAAAAAGGAGACAATGCTAGTCAGCGGTCACTCATGATAATATGTGGGGATTATCTCAGCGCTCATCAAAGTCTTGTCAGCGTGGTCTGAGCTTGACTTGCGCGCGCCAAGGTCTTGTCAGCGTGGTTTGAGCTTGACATGCGCTCATCAAAGTCTTGTCAGTGTGGTCTGAGCTTGACTTGCGCTCATCAAAGTCTTGTCAGCGTGGTCTGAGCTTGACTTGCGCTCATCAAAGTCTTGTCAGCGTGGTCTGAGCTTGACTGGTTTTGCGCGCGCTATCTATTATTAGATATTTGGTCAGTGGTCACTCATTTATAATATGTGGGGATTATCTCAGCGCTCATCAAAATCTTGTCAGCGTGGTCTGAGCTTGACTGGTTTTGTGCGCGCTGTTTAGTGACCCACCCACCCACTCCTGATAGAATGCAAGGGTAAGTGTATATATTTCCACTGCTTTGACAGTGTGACTGGTGCGTGGAGGTGGGCTGTGGCGGGGTTGCCATGGTTACCTCTGATCAGGGGGTGGCATCCCCCCTGTGGCTTGGAACTAATCCTCCAATAACGTCAATTGGCCATCTATTTTTACAAATATTGCCCTCACCCTAGTGACGGATCAGTTTGAATCACGGCGAAGTTTTGCGAATGTTGATCACAAGCCAACTTGATAACTCTGTGCAAGCATCGAACACGAGTGAGAGATACTTCGACCACTTCCTCCTGTTTCACGCAATGAGAATAACTGATAAAGTCCGGATTTCTTGGCAGAATTTTTGTAGGCTTTTTCACCGATGCCGACACGCCTTCCTCGAAATAAACTTCCCCTTGATCTGCACAAAAGCAAGAAAAGGTACTGATAGTTGTAGTTATGGAGAGTTTGAAGAACTTTGAAGCGTAAATGAACAGGGCATTGAAACAACATCGATCACAACGGCAAGAAGAACAACAATACTTTAGCCACCACTACCGATCACCACAACTTATCAACACCATCTATCACCAACAAAACGACCATCAGCATCACTACCACAAGCAGGCACCACCACTAGTCACATTTTCACCATCACGATCATCAGCACCATCATAACATCATTACCGCCGTCGTCTCTATGAAGATTATCACCACTTGGAATATGAACATGATCATCGTCATCATCATCATCATCATCACCATCATCATCATCATCATCATCATCATCATCATCATCATCACGTCACCAGCACAATCATCACCGTCATCGTCGCTACGAAGATTATCACCACTCGGAATATCAACATTATCGTCGTCGCCACAGTCAACATCATCATCAATCAATCACCATCATCACCATCATCATCATCATCATCATCATCATCGATCAATCATCATCATCATCAATCATCATCATCATTATCGCCACTTCCACTACCATCAATGATCACCTCCACCACAGTCTCCGCCACGGCCTTCAACAACTAAATATTAAAAATAGACAAAGAGCGCCGGTAAAGAACTATAAACAATTACTACTTCTGTACGTCAACAAAAGACAAACCTGTCACAATATGAAGATTTTTCCCACATGCGATATCAGTTACTACAAGAATTCGTTAATAACAAAACAATATTAATAACATTCGCAATGAGAATAATTCGACAAAAATAAGGTAAAAACAATCCAAGTAACCTGATACAGCCTTTCGTAGAGACCAGTGACACTCTCTAACAGATTTATCACTTTCTCTCCACTGAAACACCTACAAAGACAAAATTCAATCCACAAGTGAGATTCCAGCCTTCCCTAGCAGTTACACAACTCCGCCGTCAACCGTTGCACGTATGCGAGGACTCGTCTCTCAAAAAGAGCGGGAAACTAGTCTATGGTGTTTCATGAAAAGTTGACGGTTTCCCAGAATGCAAGATAACAAGTAAAAAGTTTTTGGTAGACGTTCGTCAAGCTTAATTAAATAATCAGAAAATGTTTGAGACAAAACCCAGAGCTTGACGAACCTCAAGTTTCGATCTTTGTCTGAGGCGGAGAACTATTTCCTGATTTCTTTTTAGCTTGGACCAATGGACTTTAACACTGGACCAATGAGGGATGGCCCTTACTGGACCTCTAGGGAGAACAGTTAGCTATTAACTGTAGAGCTATCCAGTATAAATAAGATTAGTTTAGTTTGACGAACGTCGGTCTACCTAAGGTATGTTACATTGCACCAAGCTCGCATGTGCCACATACACTATACGTATACTACCATTTTTATAAAAAGTTAATGAAAACAAAACGAACGTTTGTGTACCTTGCCATCTCCGTATAAACCATAAATAGTTAGAGGACCACATTTCTTTTCTGTTGTCTCTTTAAAAAGACTATCGTCCAAACGCCCGCCAACAACTAGCAACTTTGATATATTTGAAAGTCTGTCGAAATAGCAAAGTAATAATTTAACAGTTTATATCTTAATATTGACAATTATATAGCAACCTACATCAGCATGCTTAAACCACAACAACGCCATCAATACATCGCTATGGCAACAGCAGCATCACCACACCACAACACCATCATAACAATACAACCACGCCATGCACCACCACTATCACCACTACCAGCAACAACAACATCAACAACAGCAGCAGCAGCAGCAACAACAACAACAATATAAATAACTCAATACCAATAATAGCACTAGCTACAACACCAACACCAACACCAACACCAACACCAACACCAACACCAACACCAACACCAACACCAACACCAACACCAACACCAACACCAACACCAACACCAACACCAACACCAACACCAACACCAACACTGACAACACCAATAACAGCACTAACAACAACATCAACACCGAAACCAACACCAACACCAACACTACCAACAACACAAACACAAACAACAACAACACTATCACCACCACCACCACCACCACCAACAACAACAACAACAACAACAACAACAACAACAACAACAACAACAACAACAACAACAACAACAACAACAACAACAACAACAACAACAGCAACAACAACAACAACAACAACAACAACAACAACAACAACAACGACGACGACGGCGGCGACTCAACCGAAGCACCAATGTAACTATGGTCAGCTTCTTCAGCAATCGTAAACAAAGCCTTACTTGGAAATAATCTTTCGATGTGTGTATTGATAAATCAAATACACGTCTCCATTTTCAATGGCACAAACTGTTGCAGCATCGCTACACGTTACCAACGAAATAGATATGTCTTTCAAGTGTAATGCACTGACCTGAACAGGGTACAACATCATTACACAGTAAAACAAACAGCACACCCATTACTAACAAACGTGTTCCTAGGTTTAGGCCCTGTTTACATGAAGTACATTGACAGTCCAATCGGATCGAAAAACGCGAGTGAAGTCAATCCGGGCACATGTTTATATGGAGAATTCGATCTGCTTGGAACATTGTTTTCGGTTTGGAACACTATTTGCCGTGCTTCCCTCAATGTCTGCAGTTTAATACGACACACACTAACTTCACTCATGCGTATCAAGTCGTTTTCAAGTCAAACCGTGTTCACATGAATCAGATTGGAGACATTCAAGTCCATCCTTGCTTGAATCTCAAGTCAATCCACTCCACTAGAACATGCTATCTAGTCGAGTGAAATGCCCAATATTACTTCTAATAAACCCAATTCTCTCCTGGCATTACCACCTTTAATGTAATACAGAACTCGCGATCAAACTCTCGGCAACGGCCTCCGTGGCTCAGTGCATTGCACTAGAATCGCAAGGTCGTGGGTTCAATTCCTGCCGGACGGCCTGTGTAGTTGCATTTTTCGCAACTGGTCCCGGTTTGGTCTTAAAATGTATATATTCTACACTCGAATTTTCCTTCACCATAAATCCCTAGAACATGCTATGTAATCGAGTGAAATGCCCAATATTACTTATTACTTACAATATTACTAGCAATAATTCTCGCACGTATAAGGATACATTTGTCATGAATCTATCCTTACACGTCCAAGAATTATTGCTTTTACCAATATGACAGTTATTATATTTAGATATTGTTGCCACGAAAGTATTTATAAAGAAAATAATACCGCATTGTGTCTCAACACTACGCAATCGCCCTTTTAATGGAGCTTGCTACCCTGGATAGACCATAATGCATTGCGAATTCAAGATGGCGCCGCTATTGGTGAAAAGGTCTATTCTTAAATGTTTCAAGTTTTTATTAATATACTAACCTGTCGCGGTGTCACTTGCGTTCTGCCACCTTTGGAATGCCCTGAACGTAAAGATACTGTGTGAATACTTCAGTTTTTCACTTTATTGTATAAATAATATTTGTAACGCAGGGGCACAGTGATATTTTAAATTTTGTAAATCCCCCTGGACTGCGGATCAACACCGCTGCCAAACGTTTGCGCATGCGTGAATTCGCTAGAATAAACATTGCAAGAGAAGTGGGAGACAGTGAAGACTAAGTAAGACTCGATTATTCATTTGTGTTTTAAAAAAAGGGTAAAGAAAATTACGAAGGGCTAAATTCAGCATATGTTACAATATTGACAAGGAAGTCATGCACAAATTACCTACCTTATCTTTTTGGTAGTATGCTTATAATTTTAACTTTTGTGTCGGACGCTTGGACAAGTCCAAATATTTCAGTGTTTTCCCGCTCTTTTTCGGAAAATGAGCCTGGGACGAGCTCGGGCATCGCGCATGCGCTTAACGTTTGGCAGCGGTGTTCTGCGGATCACTTATACCAAAATGGGGTTTCATTATTTTTTACCAGAATGCTAAAGGTGAAGTGCAACGTGAAAATTTTGAAGAAAAAAAATGGGTTTTTTTAATTGGAAAACTTGTCAAATTCAAAATGGCGTATTGTCGGAAACGCCCTCAAAAAACGTCATGTGACGTCACAGCTTACATTGCCCCAAAGTTGTGATCACGCTTTGTCCACGCTTTCTTTTTCAAAAATCACAATAATCTAGTAAACTGCTACATTAAGACCACGTTTACACGATGCCAGTACAATTTGAAAACGGAACAAAATCATGCGTTTACACGGTGCTGGTATAATATAATGACGGATAATTAGCATGTGACTATTCTCTTCCAATGAGAATTGAGAAGACTTTGTGAATACTGCTGACCCGAATACTGTGGTCGTATACACAGGAAAAAACGGTCAAAAAACATTAATGGGAATTTTAATGGTAAATTGCTAATTCCCATTCAAAATACCATTAATGGGAAAGTAGAACTGTTCCCATTAATGGTTTTTTTATAAAAAACATTAATGGTAATAAAAAATACATTAATGGAACAGTTCTACTTTCCCATTAATGGTTTTTTTATAAAAAACATTAATGGTAATAAAAAATACATTAATGTATTTTTCAAAAAATACATTAATGGGAACAGTTCTACTTTCCCATTAATGTTTTTTTTATAAAAAACATTAATGGTACTAAAAATACATTAATGGGAACAGTTCTACTTTCCCATTAATGGTTTTTTTATAAAAAACATTCAGTGGTAATAAAAAATACATTAATGGGAACAGTTCTACTTTCCCATTAATGGTATTTTGAAAAGTCCATTGATGTTTTTTAATAAATACCATTAATGATTTAATACAAGAACTAATGTGTTTTTTGTGAAACACATGAATGTATTTCTATTTACATTTATGTATTTATTTGAAAAAACGTGCATGTGTTTAGGTTTCCGTTCATGGTTTTTTATTCTAAAAACATGAATGTATTTCTATTTACATTCATGTATGATTGAAAAAACATGAATGTGTTTAGATTGCCATTCATGGTGTTTATTTAAAAACCATGAATGTATTTCTATTTACATTCATGTATTTAATTGAAAAAACTTTAAATCCATTCAAAAACTCAATAATTCATGAGGAAAACACAAAGAAAATCAGTACCATGTCCGTGGTTTTATATATGATAAAGAATCCTCTTGGTTTACATAAACTTTAGCTTTGATTTTCTCGGCTTAGACAAGGTTATTTTTCAAACTTACTACGCCAATGAACTTACCAAGTGGTTCGTTTTTGAAGTCGTTCAATAACTCGCAGTTCGTGTTTTATCAGATATAAAAACACTCGGCTTCGCCTCGTGTCTTTATATCTGATAAAACACTCCTGCTCGTTTATTAAACAGTACTTTACGGTTTTTATTAAAAAAAACATGAATGTATTTCTATTTATGGTAAGTCAGTTGAAAAACCACAAATGCGTTTCGATCTCTATTGATCGAGTCAATTATTGGTTTTATTAAACTATTTTTTTTATAATTAGTTTTATCTAGAAACTATTAATTGAATAAACGTAGACAATACAGTTGCTGAGTTGTAAACATGAACTGCGAAGCGAACAATTGCTCAAAAGTAAGGTGAACGGCAACATTTGAAGTTCGAAGAAGAATTAACGTGGAGCTCATAAAAAACAGATAATTAAGAAACTGAACCAAAAACCATATAATAAATGGATTATTAACCTCTTTTACTCTGTATATGTACTGGAAAGTATCTGCCTTGGGTTTTCTCGCACAAACATTGCTCCTTCGTCGTTCGGTTTATAACTTGATTTAATTACAGTAACTACATAAAAGATAAAGGCTTTTACTTTGCGTTGTACCTTATTTTGTGGAGGTCACTGGAGATCGACTTCCCTGATGGTTTTTGGAAAGGTAAATGTTTTTTCACAACAGCAACATCTTTGCACATCTCCTCTACAAGCCTCTTTACTTTCATCTACTCCCCAATCAGATTAATCCACCACAGCTGCAACATCAATCTTTTGCTCTAAAATTTGTTTAAATATTTATATATATATACACACATAGACCGGATAAAGTTTGAAATGGCGATTGAGAAATTAGGAAATACAAACACATAATGGGCACAAAAACATACATATATATATATATATATATATATATATATATATATATATATAGGCACATGTAATTAAGCCCTAATCAAATTAGAACGCAAGTCATCGCAAGTTGGCAGTCACGAATTTCTGTGGCCGTGTGGCAGTCGTCCGAACACTCAAATTAACAAAATAAAGATTTCATGAGTGTTTTAAATAAGTTTTAACTTTGCCACGGTACATAATATTTTTGGGAAATTATTCAGAGCGGCTAGCTGAGATAGCGTAACCGGCAACTTGACTTGCGTTCTCGTTTGATTAGGGCTTTATTAACAAAGCAAAACAAGTTTATAAGCAGCAGCCAAGCAGAAAGAACATCAACAAAGACACAACTAAATTTGAAAATAAATGGCTATTGTACGCTTCAATTCCAAAGACAAATAAAACAAACAGAAACAGTAAATCATATAAAACAAATATTCTAAAAAGTCAGTAACTGAAAACTCAGTAATTGCAGTACTAGATACGGTGAAAATCGTTGTGATATTTTCGCCTTTTTAAAAACTCACCTGTAATTTTGAATGCTGTTTCTCTCTCAAAATGTTTCCTTATCCAGGAGGAAACTTCGTCGACTGACGTTTCTCTCAGCTGCTTATTGTTAACCTCCACGAAATCGTCGCTACCCGAACTCATTTTCAAAAAAAAATCGTTTTAAAAACCCAAAACTTTAACAAAACAACTTACTCTGATAATTGTCTTCAAAGAAATGAGAGCGAGTGCCTGGGGAACTGAGGTATTATGGGATATATATGGTTACCTGCAGTGGATGGAGTTGGTGGACCATTGCTTGACATTTTACATTAATGATTTTACATTGTCATGAATGTTTTTTGAAGAAATACCATTAATGGAAGTTAAAAACACATGAATGGTAACTCTGTGATCAATTGCTTGACATTTTACATTAATGATTTTACATTGTCATGAATGTTTTTTGAAGAAATACCATTAATGGAAGTTAAAAACACATGAATGGTAACTCTGTGATCAATTGCTTGACATTTTACATTAATGATTTTACATTGTCATGAATGTTTTTTGAAGAAATACCATTAATGGAAGTTAAAAACACATGAATGGTAACTCTGTGATCAATTGCTTGACATTTTACATTAATGATTTTACATTGTCATGAATGTTTTTTGAAGAAATACCATTAATGGAAGTTAAAAACACATGAATAGTAACTCTGTGATCAATTGCTTGACATTTTACATTAATGATTTTACAATGGCATGAATGTTTTTTGAAGAAATACCATTAATGGAAGTTAAAAACACATGAATGGTAACTCTGTGATCAATTGCTTCACATTTTACATTAATGATTTTACATTATCATGAATGTTTTTTGAAGAAATACCATTAATGGAAGTTAAAAACACATGAATGGTAACTCTGTGATCAATTGCTTCACATTTTACATTAATGATTTTACATTATCATGAATGGTTTTTGAAGAAATACCATTAATGGAAGTTAAAAACACATGAATGGTAACTCTGTGATCAATTGCTTCACATTTTACATTAATGATTTTACATTATCATGAATGTTTTTGGAAGAAATACCATTAATGGAAGTTAAAAACACATGAATGGTAACTCTGTGATCAATTGCTTCACATTTTACATTAATGATTTTACATTATCATGAATGTTTTTTGAAGAAATACCATTAATGGCAGTTAAAAACACATGAATGGTAACTCTGTGAGCTAGCAATTACCATTAATGTGTTTTTTTAAGAATGGGAATTCATCGAAACCCATGCAAAATCATTAATGTTTTTCTCCCGTTTTTTCCTGTGATATATCGTGATTACCGTCATCAAACTGTTACGGTACGGGCGTTTACACGATACCGGTTAGTGTTCCGTTTTCATTTCACGCCGTCAAGGAACCCGTCCTCATTTTGTGCCGTTTTCATGTCATTTTTGTGCCGGTATCGTGTAAATGCAAGGCCTAAACGGCATGATTTTGTTCCGTTTTCAAATTGTACCGGCATCGCGTAAACGGGGTCTTAAAGCCAAAAACAATTCTCAATTTTTACCTCGCAATGGTCAACACTCTACAGTAACCTTAAGCCCGATATTTGGGTCTTATAACTGACCTTTTCCCAAACGACCTATTGGCGCGGCTGAGCCTACAGTCACTTTTTTTCGCAAGGATAAGGTCAGCGGTTGCTAGCATAAAAATTAAGGTATAGGAAATTTCTACGAGATATGTTTCAAAAGATCTGCGATCTACATTTCCGCCATCTTTGTTTGGTCACTGCTTGGACAGGGGCCATAGTCCAGTTATATATAGGTTAGTTGTAATACCTAGTTGTCCTGCGTTGAGCCCGCATGAGTACACCTCTTTTCTTGTGTACAAGATGGTGTGAAACTTCCCAGCAGCTATGCCAACAAATTTCTTGCCTTTCAAGGCTTTGACTTGAATCTGTCAAAATAATATTTAGGTTTCTTATGATGATGATGATAATTGTTGATGATGATGGTGTTGTTGATGATGATGATGATGGTGGTGATGATGATAATGATGGTAATGATGATGATGATGATGGTGTTGATGATGATGGTGGTGGTGATGATGATGATGGTAATGATGATGATGGTGTTGATGATGATGACGATGGTGGTGGTGATGATGATGATAATGATGATGATGATGATGGTAATGATGATGATGGTGGTGGTGATGATGATGATGATGGTAATGATGATGGTAATGATGATGATGATGGTGTTGATGATGACGATGGTGGTGGTGGTGGTGATGATGGTGTTGTTGATGATGATGGTGGTGGTGGTGATGATGGTGTTGATGATGATGATGGTGGTGGTGGTGATAATGATGATGCTGGTGTTGTTGATGATGATGGTGTTGTTGATGATGATGATGGTGGTGATGATGATGATAATGATGGTAATGATGATGATGATGGTGTTGATGATGACGATGGTGGTGGTGATGATGGTGTTGTTGATGATGGTGATAATCATGATGGTGTTGTTGATGATGATGATGATGGTGGTGTGGTGGTGATGATGATAATGATGATGATAATGCTGATGCTGATGATGATGATGACGATTATAGCGGTGATGATAGCGGTAGTAGTGATGGTGGTGGCCGTGGTGTAGAGATCGACGATGACGATACACCATGCGGGGGGAAAGACTACGACGTACTTGCTTTGGTGTAAGGTATTGTGAAGAAGAAGGATGATGTCCCATCTGATGGAATTTATTTAAACCGAAAGTAAAAACACTGCCACTAAAGAAAAGAAAACCAGAAATACAAGACTTCTTTAATTTAGCCTTCTATTTAAATAAATTTCATTATACTTAATATATAATACGTCTTTTCTGAGTAAATTCTGTTGCAGCCTTACCCTTCACATAAAACAACACTGTGATCCTGACCAGCGGCTACTGCAATGCACATGCGGTCTAACAAGGCATCGATTTTCTTAGGAACCTGAAAAGACATTTAGCCGAACTCGATTGACAGTCTAAATCATAATAAATTACATCCCCCACCCTTCCCCCAATGCACAAACAAAGCGTTTTGTATAGTACAAATCGAGTAAAGCCCTCTGGTTTTAATTTAAAAATTCACAACTATTAACGGTTTGTGTTTATCGCGAAACCAAAGACACCATTGTATTTTACAAATTAATAGCTTTCTAACGGTATCTATTTTATTTTTGTGGCATAAATTCTGACGAATTGAGAACCCTTTACAGAAATGACCCTGAAAACCTTAACGAAGACCTTAAGTTAACTATTTTTATTCAAGAACCAATAAAAAAAATTGATAAGAACAACTCAACAACTCCCCACCAGGATTGTCTTTTCATGTCCGTGACCAAGACGACCACCTTGTCCATGACCACACGTCCAGACGCTGCCATTAGCTGCCAGAAAGACTGTGTGGAACTTGCATATGACAATCTAAAACCAAGACGTTTTGCTGTTCACTAGACTTGCTTGTGGTTAACTATTATAGCATCTCGTAGCGTTAACTATTACGTATAACATCTCTCAAAACGTAGTGTAAGGTCTCACAATGTAACCTAAGGTCTCTTAACGCAACCTAAGGTCTCATAATGTAACGTGAGGTCTGACAACGTACAGTAATGTAAGGTCCAATAATGTAACGTAAGGTCTCACAGCGTAACGTAAGGTCTCACAACGTAATGTAAGGTCTCATAATGTAACGTAAGGTCTCACAATGTAACGTGAGGTTTCACACTGTAACGTAAGGTCTCACAATGTATCGTAAGGTCTCACAATGTAACGTAAGGTCTCACAATGTAACGTAACATCTCATAATGTAACGTAAGGTCTCACAATGTAATGTGAGGTTTCACAATGTAACGTAAGGTCTCATAATGTAACGTAAGGTCTCACAATGTAACGTGAGGTTTCACAATGTAATGTTAGGTCTCACAATGTAACGTAAGGTCTCACAATGTAACGTAAGGTCTCACAACGTAACGTACAGTAAGGTCTCACAATGTAACGTAACATCTCATAATGTAACGTAAGGTCTCACAATGTAATGTGAGGTTTCACAATGTAACGTAAGGTCTCATAATGTAACGTAAGGTCTCACAATGTAACGTGAGGTTTCACAATGTAACGTAAGGTCTTACAATGCAACGTAAGGTCTCACAATGTAACGTAAGGTCTCACAATGTAACGTACAGTAAGGTCTCACAATGTATCGTAAGGTCTCACAATGTAACACAACGTGACGTCAGGTCTCACAACGTAATTACATAAGGTCTCAGAATGTAACGTAAGGTCTCACAACGTAACGTAAGGTTTCATAACGTAAAAGTTACGTTACGTTGTGAGACTTTAAGTTATTGTGAAATCTTACGTTACGTTGAGAGACCTTACGTTGCATTGTGAGACCTAACCATCTCCTCAATATTTTGAAACTTGACTAAGCTCATCTTGAATCTGTTCTTAAGCTAGGATGACTTGTAATATATGACTCACTTCTTGCATGCTAATCTTTATCCTTTTGGCAAAAACATCGATGACTTCTGGAATGTAACGTTCTTTCTCATCTCCATGACCTAAAGTAAAGTTTGTGTTCCTACCCCAACTTGAAACGTCCACAGAAGCTCCTAAAATTAACAATTACATGTCTCGCGTGAATAGCTTCATGTTTTCTACCATAACTACAGTTTCTGAGACGTTACGGCAAAAAAAAATCAGTTCACTTATATTTTCAAGTGTTGACTTTTGAAACAGTTTTCATTTTTTTTTTATAAAAACTACTGTATCTCGCCCTACAACAAATATTCGACTAATGCGATACAATTGCTATGTTGCCTACCTTTCTTATTTGGCCATTTGTCTCTTCCAGGATTTGGCTGGCCATATGCTTGGCCATCAGGAGTTCCACAGGTGAGAGCCCTTCAATGTCTTTCTCATAAATATTAGCCCCATACTAAAAAAAGGCAATTTTAATACAATTCATTTTAAAAGATGTAGACTGTACTATTTTACTCATGAAAATGTTTCATCGCACTTTAAGTGTCTTGTAAACTGCCACCTTCTTCAATATCAACAAATTGCCAGATTTGTGGGATTTTTTTGCCTGATCAATGTTGGCTTGGAATGTTGAGGGCAAATCACAGCCATTACTGTGCATTCACTCAGTGGCGTAGCCAGGGTTGATCAATTGGGCGGGCACGGAGTGACATTTCTAAAGAAGGAGGTAGCATACCCCGGAAATTTTTTGAAATTTAGGGGTTTTGAAATGCCATTTCCTGCATTTTAGGGAGAGAATTTGTAGAATTCTGAAGATTATAAAATACAAAAATTAACTATTTACATTATTCTTTTGGAGGATTTCAGCAAACATTAAAGTCAGTTTGATTATGTATTTATTGTGCATACAAATATGTTAGTGAAAATAGCATGCAGTATAGATTCCTTAGTCACGAGTACACAAATCATGCATGGAAAATGGGTGGCCAGGCCACGGACTAGCGTTGGAGGTTAGTAGAACAACTAATGACATCATTGATGCAGATTGGCTGGGCTTGAGCCCGGCCCGGCCTGCCCTTGGCTATGCCATTGCATTCACTTCCTGGGTGTCAGAAGTTCTCCCATGCTCATAGGGATAATGGGGATACTGGAGGATTTACCACCTGGCTTCAAGTGTCCCTGTTATTCCTCATGAGCATTGAAGAAACCCTCTGGCACCCAGGGTATGCATTCACAAAGTTTCTTTACATTTCGTTGTTGATAGTTTATTGTTCTTACAAGGAGTGAAATTTGAAATCCAGCATTTCTTAGCCTGCAGACATCCAAACCCAGTTTGTCAGTCTTGTTTCAGTTTGACTGACAAACAGATAGGGTTTGGATGTCTATGGCACCAGCTTGCATTTCTAGGTAATGATGGTTTAGTCTTATCTGGATTACTTGAGGAAAGAATCACACTATATTTATAACCAACAAAATTGTTATTTTCTAATTAAGAAAATAATGTAGTGTTTTGCATCTTAATTTAAAATATGAGTTAGCTCAAAGCAATGTGCTCTTCCTCAAAACTATATTACATTAGGACATATCAACTACATTCCAAGCATTCTTTTCTGTGAGTTGATTAATGATTGATGATTGATTGACTGATTGATTGTATGATTGATTGATTGATTGATTGATTGATTGATTGATGGATGGATGGATGGATTGATGGATAGATGGATGGATGGTTTGATTGATTGATTGATTGATTGATTGATTGATTGATTGATTAATTAATTAATTAATTAATTAATTAATTAATTGACTGATCAATCGACTGATTTAATGATTTCGATTGACTTTCCGATCATTGATTTTCATTGTTTGCCTAGATGATGGACCAATCAGGTTTGGATCCAGGTCAGATTCGCACCCCTCTGCCCTCTGGTCATGATCAATAGTTAACTCAGAAATCTAAGACAAACAAACATACTTGTAGAAGCAGCAAAGCACATGAAAGGTGGCCATAGTAACAGCTACGATGTAAGGCAGTCCATTCAGATTCAAAGTCCTTGTCGTCAACCCCAAGTTGTCCAACGTCCAACAGCCACTGAACGACATCCTTTTTGCCACACGAGGCAGCCACGTGAAGAGCATTTCGTCCAAACGAGTCGCGTGCCCTAGATCCATTCTCGCAGAAATATTTCACAAAGCTCTTGATATCGTTCAGCTCTTCACGTGTCACAGCTGATAGCACCACGTCAGCATGGCCGGCGAACCGACAATTGGACGTACAGTCCATGGATCTCTCAACAAGCCATAATTAAGCAAACCAGGGCAAGTATTAAGAGTAAAATACATAGGATGACTGGTATTTCGACGTATTGAGAACGAAGAAGGCAGAAATAAATGAAGTTGTAACATCAACCACGAAATACGTTGTTTCGGCCGCCATCTTGAAACTGTTACACCAATGGGTAAAATGCACATTTAGTTCCCTATGTTCCCTATTAGACCCTCATTGGACATCATCTCCCGTCATATCGTCAAAAAAGATTTATATTTAACAAATTTGACGTCATTTGAACACGAAAGAAGTTGAGTAGAGGCACGAGGCGATAGCCGAGTGCCTTTACACTTCTTTCGTGTTCAAATGACGTCAAACGTACCTTTATAAGAGTACATATGCACAGGAGCGGTATGTTTTATTTGTTTTATAAAATAAGAAGAAGAAAAATCAAACTAAAAGTGAGGTAGTTTTAGAATTTGGCGGGCTTTCCGGCCAGCTGACGCCATTCTACGCCACCTTACGTCATTCATGATCTATGTTCTCTTATAAATGCACGGAGCCCAACCAATCAGAGCGTGCGTAGAGGGCACCTTATTTTATAAATATATATATATATATATATATATATATATATATATATATATATATATAATTTACAACACGGCCCCTCGTGTTGTAAACATTACATATATATATATATATATATATATATATATATATATATATATAATATATATTTCTAAAATCATTAGTAATTCATGAGGAAAACACAAAGAAAATCCATTTTGCAGAAAAGTTTCAGTAATTGTTTTAATATAAAAAGACCTTTCTTTCTTCATTAAATCTTTATATATAGAAGTGCCAACTACTGCCAAGTGTTTCGAGTTTCCTCTCCCACGACTCATGCAACTGCATGCGTCTCGGTACTCGGATTTCCTTTGTTTTTACCTTATGAATAATAATAATAATATTAAAAGCTTATATAGCGCTTATAACATATAGATCTAAGCGCTTTACATTGATTAGTCTAAAAATACATATGATGATAAAAATAAAAGTCTAACATTACAAAGATTAAATCTCACAAGATCTAAATCACCAAATGGTGAATAACACTAATCTACATTATAGGCTATTTTGAACATGTGAGTCTTAAGCTTACTCTTGAATTCCAAGAGATCTGTGCATGCTCTAATAGAGGTAGGTAGTTTATTCCATAATCTAGGACTGCTAGCATAAAAAGCTCTACCACCGTAACTATTTACATTAAATCTAGGTTCATTAAGTAAGTTAGCTTTGGAAGATCTAAGACTTCTAGAAGGCTCATAATGACTGATCAGATTTGCAATATATTGCGGAGCAAGTCCATAGAGTGCTTTAAATGTCATTATTTCATGATTGAGTCGGTTTTCTTTGATGTACCGCGGGCTGTATATAGCATACAGCCCTTGAATACAAATTAGAAAAGAAATGAAGAAAAAAACTAGGAAAATCTTTGTCCAAGGTAGAAAAAAAGACATAATTTTGTTGGAAAACCTCCTCAATCATGAAATAAGTCAGATAAAACCCTCCAACGTCGGGATGTATGCGATATACAGCCCTCGGACGCTTCGCGTCCTCGGGGCTGTATATAGCATACATCCCTCGTTCTCGGGCTTTATCTCTTACTTAAAATAATCTTATAACTAATACGTTGTTCAACTGGAAGCCAATGTAACTGCATTAAAATAGGTGTAATACGATCATACTTATGAGCTCCGGTTAACATTCGTGCTGCAGAATTAAGAACACGCTGTAACTTTCTAATCTGATCCTTAGGAAGACCATACAACAGTGCATTTGCATTATCAAGTTTGACAGTCACAAAAGCATGAATAAGCGTTTCAGTTGTATGAGACGACAAAAATCTTCTAGCACGAGCAATATTCCTTAGGTGCTAAAATGCTGACTTGCATATACTATTAATATGTATAGACATTGTAAGGAATTTATCTAGTGTAACACCAATATTCCGAGCATGGAGTGCTGGAGTAATTATGTCGGAGCCCACAGTCAGCACAGGGAATACAGGTTCAGGCCGGAATTTTGAGCTCAAAATAAGAAGTTCCGTCTTACCAGTATTGAGCATTAATTTATTCTCTGACATCCAATTTATAATGTCTACTAGACAGGCTTCCACGCGCGATTTGACTTGCTCGAGGTCATTCTGATCCTTATAGTTAAAAGAAACGTAAATTTGACTGTCATCAGCATATAGATGAAATTTCATGCCATGAGATCTTAAGATGTCTCCTATCGGTGACGTGTATATCAGATATAATATAGGTCCTAGTACCGATCCTTGGGGAACACCGCAAACTACGTCATAGCTGTCTGAAGTAGCCCCGTTAACATATACAGCCTGAGTGCGATCAGACAGATAGGACTTGAACCAGTTTAATGCATCACCTTTGATTCCAAATTTAGAAGACATTCTACGAAGCAAGATCGTATGATCTACCGTGTCGAACGCAGCTGATAAATCCAATAGCAGCAATATGACACCCGAGTTTCCATCTATTTCACGAAGAATGTCATTCTGTACACGAATCAGTGCTGTCTCACAGCTGTGAAATTGCTTATAGGCAGATTGGTACAATTCCTCAAGGCCATTGCTATGAAGATAATGCAGTAAACGCAAAGCTACCACTTTTTCAGTCATCTTCGAAATGAACTTTAAGTTAGAAACTGGACGAAAACTGGAAAATTCCTCGTAGTCCGTGAGTTAATGAGGTTGAGAAATACGCATCTTCGCTGGAAAACTAATTTTGGACTGAATAAAACGTTGTGACATACATGTCATGCAGCATTTAATAACTGGCGCCAAAGCCTGTTTCCCACTAGGTGGAATTTTGCGCGCGGAGCGGAAATTCTCTTTGTCTTGTGATTTCTCGGGTGGAACTAATTAGAAAAAACAAAGAAAAATTCCGCTCCGCGCGCAAAATTCCGCCTATAGTGAAAAACCAAGCCTGTTTACCATGCAAAAAGCGCGGTCATAAACGATAAATGCCAAACAATTGCAATCAAGTAAAATATTATGAAATACCGTAGATGATTAGAGATGAAAACAGTAATCAAATAACCAAAAACATGAACAAGTAGACACATTCATAGGACAAATTCAGCGGCTGATCACCCCATTAGTCAATTTTTCTCTCTCTTTTCAAACGAAAATAGCTGTTTGAAAATAGCTATATCTGCTTAAACTACCAAAAACTCTAAATTTATATTAAACTGCCAGCTAGATCGATTATAAAGTTTGGCTCCCCCACGCAATTTTTCCTCTCTCCTCAAAATTAAACGTGTAATCTCATCTCCGCGATAGTCTATATAGAATCCAATAATCCCGGATAATTAAATCTTCTATAAGCAAATGATTTTCTAAATCCGTCTGACTTTTAACATCGTTTGAAAACTCCGTACGTCCGGGTCGTGGTTAAAAATACGAGAACAGTGCTTTTGAAATACAAGAAATTTACTTTCACTTTTCAGCGACCGAGGAATTTCCAAAATTTTCCACAGGGCATGCATGCCTATCGCCTGTATTCTAGAAGCTCACTCACACTCACACTCACACTCACACTCACACTCACACTCACACTCACACTCACACTCACACTCACACTCACACTCACACTCACACTCACACTCACACTCACACTCACACTCACACTCACACTCACACTCACACTCACACTCACACTCACACTCACACTCACACTCACACTCACACTCACACTCACACTCACACTCACACTCACACTCACACTCACACTCACACTCACACTCACACTCACACTCACACTCACACTCACACTCACACTCACACTCACACTGAGACTATACTGGCTAATCACTCCCTAACCATTCAATTGAATGGTTGGAGAGTGAGTGTAGTCTCATACTCAGTAACGGTGAGTGGAGGAGACTCGTTGAGTGTTGAGTTGTGCCACTTATTGACTGAGCGTGAGTGTGCATGAGGGTGAGTGTGAGTGAGCTTTTAGGATGTAGGCATATATATATATATATATATATATATATATATATATATATATATATATATATTGCCTTCGACTCCCTGGCTTGCCAAAACTGTTCTGTTTGTGTTGCGTTGTACAATCACATGCATGCATAAGTAGTAAGTACAGCTGTGCCTGTACCGAATGTCTAAAGTCTTTTGGAAAAGACGAAAGTTTTTTCTTTTTCCTCGTTTACATCTGGCGTGTTGTAACGCCCGCGGCCCTAGATAACAAGTCAGTCCTCTTTCGCTCTCGTGTACACTGCAAAACCTCCAATTCCTGTCAAGATCGTTTTTCTTGTTTCGAACGGATTTCATTTCTTGTTTTAAGATATTTAATCTTGTTTTAAGATAAAATATGTTGTCAAGAAAACTCAGTAAGATTATTATCTTGGATGCAGACGGGACAAGAAAATCTTAATTAAACAAGTATTTTTTCCTTAAACCAAGTTTTTTGGGATTTGCAGTATGAGAAATTATTTGACTTCAGTTATTCGCCAAACAGATTTTCGGCTCCTTCGTGGCTATAGGCTTGTTCAAACACTTCCTATTAACTCTCTCCGGTACCCAGACCTTGTTTAATATATAAATCTTCGTGATTAACATAGCAAGCACAAAGGACGCTAGCTGCACCTGCTTCATTTCGGGTTTATCCTGACATAATTGGATACATGGTCAACGCGCTGCATTTGTCGTTTTTAACCGGCTTAGCCCTAAAAGAACATCAGTGCTACCTTGACATTATTTACAGGTAAATAATTACTGCTCGGCGTCAGTTGCTAATATTTGTCTGTCGGGTGGATTGCAGTATTAAAAATATTGCAGCATTCGAACGATTCACGAGTACATCGCAGCCTTCGACGAGACGGAGCAAAAATAATCTTGGGAGTCTTGGTTTACTGTACAGCTATACGTATACTCAAAAAAGACCCCAAAGAAAATCATATGATATTGGAATTGAGAAGACACTATAGAAAAAACCCACACAATGTCAACTAATAAATTGTTGCTTCAGATGCCGCATGATATATTAATCATGTATGACAACAGAATGTTTGAATTTACATCGTATCCAAAGAAATACTAATAAAAAAACTTGGTTGAATACACTTTATATAAAAATACACTGCTCGCGTGTAGTACTGACATTTTGTGTACTGTTATCATACAGTGACAGTGTCAGTATAAATCTGATGAAATAAAACACGCTATATTACTGTCGTTTTGGATAACTTATTCCACAAAGGACTTGTGAACGACAAATTACGACTGTTTAATACAACCGACCGGCAAAATATTTGCCTAGCCAGTTGGAAAACTTGAACTTTTACAAAGTTCTCCCACAGCGTAAAGTTACTGGAAATTTTGAAGGCTATTATTGGCGGGAAAACTGAGGAACTGATGGCCACGACTAACATCACTGAGCCGCTCGTTGCTCAAACCATGGCCGACACAGTAATACAAGCTGGAACATTGTCTGTAATCATCGTAATGGCCGTATCCTGTAACGCCATGATACTTGTCGCTTTCTATCAGTACAGACCGCTACAAACGTTCACGAATGCGTTCGTTGTGAACCTCGCCTGTACCGATCTCTTTTTCGGCCTGCTCGGGATGCCTTTCACCCTCGTCACATCCGTTACTGTGGATTGGGTGTTTGGCGAGCCCATGTGCAAATATCACGGATTCATATTGATGTTGTTCAGCGAGGCGTCGATATGGACGCTCACGTTCGTCAGTATCGAGCGTTACTTAGCAATACGCTATCCGTTTCACCATCAACGCTGGATGACGCCCAATCGGGTTTTGGCCGCCATCGTTCTGGTTTGGTTCATAGCGGTCGTGCTGGCCTCTCTACCGTTTCTGATATCCGAGTTTGCCTTTTACAGGTTCAATCATATCTGTGTCGCAGATTGGCGCATCAGTTTTCAAACGACCTTGCTTTATTGCGTCTTTAGCATCTTCGTTCCGCTGATCCTAATGACTGGGTCTAACATGGGTATATTGAAGACAGCACTCGAACAGAACAGGAAAGTAGACGTCAAAGTTGGAAATATAAGAAAACTGACGGTGAACGCAGGTGTCGATGCTCCCGACGCGGAGAAAAGCGCGTTCGAACTCGAGGCGATCGCAAAGGCTAAACTACGAAGGAAGAAGGAGACCAGAGCTACGGTACTGGTTCTGGTCATAGTCGGCTCGTTCTCCGTCTGTTGGCTTCCGTATACGATAACGACAATGTGCTTGATGATAAAGAGCTACGAATGCATGTGGCCTTCGAGTTTATTCGTGGCAAGCGCTTGGTTGACGAATCTGAACAGCGCCCTAAACCCGATCCTGTACACCGTATTTAACGTGACCTTCCGCAGAGCGGTTAAACAGGTGCTTGGTATTCGTACAAAGAGGGACTCGGCAAATATGGCCGTCACCACAGCTAGCACATGGAGAAATACCACGGCGGCCTACTGAACTGACATAAAACTAAATCACGGTGCTCGTTATATTAAAGACAGACAGTGCGGTGCTCGTTATATTAAAGACAGACAGTGTCACTAGGACGCAAGGCTTGAAAAGACTAATGGACAAATTCAATTCAACATGATTAAAATTATGGATATAACGCACTCTATAAAACTTGGACTACGTATAGTTTGGAAGAAAATGCACTAATGACCGTTATTCCTTTAATGTTTTCACAATATTGTTTCCTTTTTCCCTGCTCACATTTCATTTTTGTCTTGCGCAAAACTATTAATTAATTAAATCATTTTATACCAGAGGCTGCGCCTTTAAAAGCGCGTTACATGCATGCATGGTGCCAAAATTTTAAACAACGAAATCCGGATGAAGTCAGTTCAACCCAAAGCTTTTCATCAGAGTATAAATGGCGAGTTATACACGTATAGGGCGTTGGTCATGCAGACTCCGTGTCCATGATTAGGGCGTTTTTCAATTACATAGATGATCGAGTTGGTCTGACCGGCAAGGGAAACGATCGATTTCGCGATTGGGGTTAAGGAAAATTGCTCCAGTTTCCAGTTAAACTCGCCGAGTATTCCAGCTCAATGAGTCTCAAAAATGACCTGATGCGCATGCATGCATGTTTTATTATAAAATGTATTAATTAGAACTGTCTGATCGAGTATAATTGTACGATTAAATTTCAGGGCCTATAGCTGTTATAACTTCCTTTAAGTTTATCTAGATGGTTTTAATATGGTCACAGCGGTGAAATAATCCCGCAAATAGTGAAATAAAAGTAGCGTGCTGCGTGGGCAGTGTTGAAACAACAATCGAAATATAGTAAGGTTAGATATACTGCCGAAACAGAGAACGTTTCGAGCGAAGGCCCTTCGTTTCTCTCTGACGAAGGGTCTTCGCTCGAAACCGTTAGACTCCTACCGTCCTACGTTCTCTGCTTCGACAGCATATCTAACCTTAATATATTTCGATTATATATTGATTTTAATTATATGGCCGGGTTGTTTACTGATCAGATAGAACAAGAACAAATAAATTAAACTGTCGATATTAAAAAAACCTGTCTGTTTTATCAAATAAAAAAGCAAAGTGCCGCGTAAACAGTGTTTTAAATTGTCTATGATCGAAGTGAAAAATCGTTGGCATTTTTGTTGTTTTATTGTACAGAGGAGTATGACAGGAGCACACACTGAAAATTTCAAGAGAATCTGATGCGTAGTTTTCGCGCTATCAACTCTCAAAATTTGCCGTGGATTGTTTGTTTCGGGGAAATTTGGGCTTCTTCGTAACAATGCCTTGATAATAGTGAAATCGATTGTTCTTATGCATAGTTGTCCATCTGCGTACGTCATAAGCATTGTTACCGAAAGCCCAATTTTTCTCCAAGAACGAACTAGCCATGGCAAACTTTGAGAGTTAATAGCGCGAAAACTACGCATCAGATTCTCTTGAAATTTTCAGTGAGTGCTCCTGTCATGCTCCTCTATACAATAAAACAATAAAAATGCCAACAAATTTTTCATTTCATTAACACTTTAAAGGGCATATGGCTTGAAAATTAAAATGAAACATTTAAAATGATAAAATAACATCTTTTGCAGTTTTTGGTTTCCTTGCTTCGTTTTTGAGATATTCCAGTTTGTTTGATATGCAAATGACACAACTTTTTACGTCACATGTGCATAAAATGAGTTATCAGAAAAGGTTACATATCTTTGTTATTCTGAAAACATGGGCTTAACTCAAAGGAAGCATGTGCGCGTTTCTACCCACAACACCAAACATGTAGAATTGCAAGTGATTTCGTTTCACAATAGCGAAGATATATCTGAACCTCTTGGTGCACATTCATTATGCACATGTGACGTAAAAAGTTGTGTCATTTGCATATCAAACAAGTTGGAATATGGTCTCAAAAAGGAAGCAAGGAAACCAAAAACTGCAAAAGATGTTATTTTATCATTTTAAATGTTCTTTTCAATAAGAAACTTAATTTTCGAGTCATATACCCTTTAAATAGAGAAAAATAAGAGGTGACAAACTGTCGAGATTAGTTTGATAACGAATATAGTTTGACTATAGTCAACTCAGAAAAAAAGATCAGCTTTAGCACTCAAATTCTACAGGAGCAGTTTTTGCTGACACTTCATACCACACTACGCGTTGTAGTACAGTATAGTACTTGTCCGCTTACAACTTCTTTTCTAGTTTGTAAAAACTCAATTGTTTTAGGCTTTACACAGTTTCTTAAATATTTATGAATTTTCTTTGACGCCGGAGCTTTGACGATGGTCTAGCCTAAGGTTAGTCAAAGTAAATATACAAGACTTCAAAGGGGTAAGTTAATTTATTTACTACATATAAACAAACATATTTAGGCGTTCTACAACTTACGGCTCAAATTCTACATGCTACTCAGCGAGAGTGAGCGAGGCCACACTCATGAGCCCCCCTACAGTGACCTCATTTCCCTCTTTGGTTGCGCTACTGAAAACCCTTACTAATTGCCACCTAATTACTCCTAAGGCTAAAATGTGCTTCTAAGAATTAATTAAAAAATTTAATAAGCCTTAACACTACTACAAGTAATAAAAGATGATTTATGTCCATTCGTGGGCGACTTTGTTTTGGTTTATATGAGAAAAAGGCCAGCTGCCCTCCCACGGCGATATCTCGCCTATGACGTTTTCCACACATAAATCAAGAGCTCGAGAAGACAGACTTGGCCTCCTAAGGTCTGGAAGTTTTCATGTAAACAACGCTCAGGAGAATTGGCTCTCTTAGGAGGACTGAAAAGAGTTATTGTACACACAAGCATCAGCATAGGCATAAAATGTTAGGTTTCCCAAAAAAGTTAGCTAGCATTGAGCTGCGTTCTTACCAGCCTGGTTTTCATATGTCGCCGATCGTCGGCGATTTGTGATTTAGATGCATGTTAAAACGGGAAGTGCAGCAGCATGTTAAGCAATAAAGAACAATACAGAAAAGCAGTGCTTTTATTCTTTTACTTAACATACATCTAAATCATGGGTCGGCGACGATCGGCGACATATGAGAACCAGGCTTATTAAGTAATCTCTCCAAATATAAACACCCCATAAGAAAAACCTTTAGGCCCTAAAATGGCAGTTAAGACAGATGTGGTTTACTGCCATTCAGACATTCTAAACTGCAGCTGTCCCTAGCACACTTTTTCCCATACCAAGTTATAAAGTCTGTCATTATTAATATTAAGCGCTGTCTATTCAGTGGTGTAGGAAGCACTGAAGGGCACTACCGGGCAAAGCTGAAGGGCACTACCGGGAAAAGTGAAGGGCACTACCGGGTAAAGCTTCAAAAGGGAAGTTAAGGCACATGCGCATTTTTCTGTTGCAAAAGGGCACTTTAGGACAAAGTTGGAGGTGGGCATATGCCCCCCTTCCCCCCGGTTCCTACGCCTCTGTGTTTATCATAAACGTTGTAGAAGTCGTGCGGCCACGGTAGTCAAGCCCTCAAATTGAGTGTGGGCTGTCCCACATGCGGGATGTTAAACTAAAAAGCGAAAAAGGAAAAGCCCCCAGGAATTTTCTCCGGGTTGTGATTGGGCTTAGGGCTACCGGCAATCTCGTCCCCGGAGCCAAATGCCCCGCGCGGCCGGGGCAATTTGGCTCACGATCAGGGGACGAGATTGGGCTACCGGGGGTTGTGGTTAGGTTTAGGGTTTCCGGGCGGTTGTGGTGTGGGGTTGGGTGGGGGCGTTAGGAATTAGTTCTTTAATTCGTTGAAATTGACTTCCACACTCAATTTCAGAGCTTGATCAACAGAATGTACGTGATGCCGAAGGTTAACCGAACATTTCCGACTGTCTAGTTCCAGGCCATCAGCAAGGACTGCTCTGCTTTCCAATATGGCGACCGCCGGGAAAGCTCCAGATACCAGACAAGAACTCGCAGAATTAGTAAAAAGGCGTCAAGAACTTGCTGTAAGTTGGGCGAATAATAGAGAGATCGATTAACCGTCTTGTTAGGAAACATATAGTGAAGAAATTTTGAAGATAGGTCGTTAATTCGTCCTTTGCTAACGTAATATACCAGAAATTATTTGCCGCCATTTTGTGTGATAAATGTGATTGAAATGTTCAGTATTTCGCACAGAAATATTAATAGGTTATATCCAATCTATAAGGCTAGAATTGATATTAATTTAAACTTACCATTATAAGGGATTAAACATAGTGCTTTTATAAAAGCCTCAAGTCTTTTATTTACGGGCATAAACATACATTATTTTATAATCTTACCATATTCGTCCATTGTCTTTTTTATTTTTTTTTAAATTTATAACAAAAAAGTTCTAATAGCAGAATTATGCCACTATGAGATTGCTAAGGTAGTTGGATAGTTTTGTTATACCTAAAAAGGGTCTGGGTGGTTGGGGGTGGGTGGGGGGGGGGGGGAGGGCCTGGATGGTGACCCAAACATGCAGGTTGTCAGGTCAGTTTGGCCCATGGTTACTTCTCACAGTCTTATGATTTACATTGCTTGGCCATGTTTAACTTCTCATAATGGATGTGGGGTATAACCCTTTCACCCATTGGTGCCATTCAGGGGGGGGGGGCATTAGGGGTATGTTGTGACGATTGGTGACAGGGCCTTTTGACAGGGCAACAGTGCAGTTTTTAAATGCCAATGAAGCATAATAAAGAAGGGCAAACAAATGATGTGGCTGTTTTAGCAGATTTATGTTATCTCAGTTTTGTCATATCTCAGTTTTGTCATATCTCAGTTTTGTCTTCAATTATTCCAGGAAAGCTTAGCAAACTTAGAAAGGCAGATATATGCATTTGAAGGGAGCTACCTGGAAGACACCCAACAGTATGGTAATATCATCCGTGGATGGGACCGATTGATGACAAACAAGTAAGTCGTTGCTTCTCGGGTTTGGAGGGACTCAATACAGTAACAAAGAATGTACTGTAATCACTATGTGCTTACATTGTTCTTCACAGAAGCACATCTACCAAGTTAGAAAGAAAGCACAGAAAATTTAAAGATGCAGAACGATTATTTTCAAAATCATCAATCACATCTCATGCTGTAAGTGTTTGTTAGTTTAGGGAAAACAACATTACTGTAGTTATTGGGTCAGTATTTACTAAGCTAAACTTTATTTATAACACCCAAGGCTGTCACAAGAGGTGGATTAGCAGACCCAGAACCTGAAAGAGCCATCAGTAAGTATCGTGCCAATAAACAGAATAATTCTAGCTTGTTTACATGTAGATCATATTATAGTCAAACTAGATGTTCTCTTGCATGTGACTTTGCGATATTAATACGCAACTTTGCAATTTTGATTCATGGATTCAATCAGCAAGTACCTGCAAACACTTTATTATGAATCCTCAATGGGTTGCCCTAAAAATAATTTTAAATGCCAAACTTTGGATAATGCAAAATTTTACATAAAGTTAGAGCCATTACCTTCAAGTGTAACATCACATTTATGTGTTGTTCGATGTTTAAAACCAATATTTTAAGCAACCCATTGAGGAATCATGATAAAGCGTTTGCAAGTTGCTGCATGTTGATATTCCAAAGTCATATACAAGAGAGCATCTGGTTTGACTATAAGTAGTTGTTGTTTCTTGGAGGGTTGGTGAGGTGTTCAGTAGTTGGGTTTGGGGCTGCTCAGGTAAGCAAATGGAAACCTTCAATGCTGACACCACAAGCTAGGCAACTCAACAGACTAGCTCCGTACCACAATCTGATCACCTTTTTCATGCCTGCTCCATTCCTGTTGGTAATATTTTCTTATCCATTGGCAGGAGAACCATCAACAAGTTTAGAACCCTTACAGCATCACATTGGAAAAGTCCACAAAGGTAAAGTACAGGTTTTTCTAGGATTAATGCAAAAAGAAAATATGAATAAAATTTACCCTTAACTTTCTTTCATTTCTTAGCTTCCCATATGAAGATCAGAAAAATGAAAAAACTTAGGTGCAGTAAGAATTTTAAAAACTTTTCACAAATGTAGTGTAGTGTGTACAGTAATAGTAAACTGGTTGCCATTTGGCACCTTTTATTTTTTGCTCTAATGCCAGATGATTTTACTCGTCAAGGCAAGACCTCCTGACATGGAGTTGAAGGTTAAATCACCATCAGCACTGCATCTACACTAGTACTTGGTACACAAATTCATGTTCTGTAATGTATTGTCAATTTTTCTTAGAAAAATCGAACTAAGAATAAAGAAAGGCACATCAAGGTCTTCTGATGCTAGTGCTGGAGAGGTGTGTACAGTGTAATTTTTAGCAAAAATGTCGTGATGGTGGATATTTATAAATAATAACATGACTTGAGGGAAATTAGCGATTAAATTTCCCACAGCCGAGGGAAGGTTTGTGAAACTTTTACAAATCTTCCTGAGGCAAAGGGGAAATTACTAATTTCCCAAAAAGTCATGTTATTAGTTTGTAATATTATGATCATCCAGGAAAACTTTGAGAATATTACCAACAGGAAATTTACATGGTTGATCAGAGAAGTTGCATCTAATTTTCCTGTGCATGTTGATGAGGAAAATATATACAAGTGGGAAATTTAGAATTAGACAAAGGATTTCTTTTTCTTCTAATTTTCCCTCATCAACATGCATGGGAAAATTAGAAGACAAAGGAAAAATTTCCCTCTTGCATGAGCAATGAGAGAAATACGAGGTTTCAATTCCCTCGGAGAACAAAAGAATCCGAGGCGATCATGGTATTACTATTGTTATGTCCCTGAAACCAAAAAGCTTACCACTGAGTTCTGGTAACCATTATTAATAGTGCTTTGGCTGAATCATTATTTTTCTAATCTCTTATTATTTCAGGACGATGATTGAAGTGAGCAGGAGGGGCAACTCTAATGCCAAAGCTGCAACACGGGGTCCTGCTGTAGAAAATAGACCATTATTGTGGAGAACAATTTCAAACAAGATAATACATTGTTTGACCAAATATGCTGTATAGCCATCCATGTAAATATAATTATAATGAACAAGTACTGGCTTTGTATTTTCTTTTGTGCAACATACATGTACTTTCACATTAGTATGAGAAGTTATTTCATATTTGGAACACATTTGGCATGAAATAGTTGTTTACTTATTAGGAAATTAATTAAGGAAAACACAGTACCTTATTTACATAACACTACCAGTACTTACATGTAATAATTATTATTTTCTGTAAAGTTAGGTACAATTAAATAAATGCTGACCTGTAGAAACTCTTGTTTTTGTCTATGATTTTAATGTTCATGGTGTGACCTAAGTGAATATGGAGCTTTTGCGAGTACATATTCCCAAATTTGGTTGTAAATTCATATAAACAAAAGGATTACTATTCTGACATTATTTGGTCCGACATGGTGACCCAATGTCAGAAAGTTTTCATTTACTAGATGGTAAAATCCAACTTTAGTCTTAATGGGTCATTCCAGAAAAGATCCATACCACCCCCACAGAGGAAATTTGTGCCATCCAGGGAGGGGAGGGGGGTAAATCTACTTCTGGTAATAGTAAAATGTACTAGGACGTCTGAAGGGGGGAGGGGGTCAACTTCACATTTCCTCTGTGGGGGAGGTGTGGATGCTTTCTAGAATGACCCAATGCATTTCCCCCCAGTATTTAATAGCAAACTGTTTGGCTCAATTCAATATGATCGATAGCCACCAAGATTCTTGGAGTGGTACCATACCTGTTGACATTTTCACCAGTAATATACAAAGTAAATAACAACATGTTTACAAAAAACAATTTGAATATGTATTTGTTTCACACAAACTTTACATAAAAAAAAAATTACATCTCAACAGCACTACAAGCCTAATTATCATAAACTAACAATTTCACCATTTAAAACTCAACTTATGCAATATATTACACAATGTATTAACAAATCACTCCAATGCCTTCTTTCTCTGTCCCATATATTCACAATTTTAAAATATATAAATATTTAAAGTCCCCCTGTTTACATACAGTACTGAATAACTTTGGTCAATGTGATTACCTAAATATTTTTTATAATATGTCAACAGTTCCATATTAAATATACATTTATCAAATATAATTTCAATCCAATAATTAAATATCATTAAATATAATTAATTAGATTATATATAATAATTTTTAATTAGCCATTAAATTTAGAGTTGTATGGAAGAGTGGGAAATTTAGTAAAAAAAATAAATATGCAGAAGAGTCATTTACAAATTTATCATAATTATCACTACCAGAATTACACAAATCAATTTTTGAAAAGATTGAAAACTATTAATAAAGATGAAAAAGGTGAGGTATTCAGTTTGGAAGACTTTTGAAATGGAAATTCAAAGTCGGAAAGTCAAGACCATATTTACAAAGCAAACCATTGAAAAATCACATCCATTTTTTATCCCATGAAAATGAGTAACAAAGGAATGATTAGTTGGGAAAACAATTAAAACCGTGGTATAAAAAGAATAAAAAATCTAGAGATCGGCAAATATGTTGCCACGTCGACCAAGTGGCACCTTGATGGTGGTTCCACAGTTTGAACAGTGACTCGATGTTTTGTGCGCCTTTTTCGGGATATACCAGCAACGAGAGCAACGGATCCTGTACTTTTTGTACCGAATACCACAAGCATTGCACAGTGGGGTTCCATCTTCGGCATCTCTCCAGAGTGGGGTCTTCAGCGTTCCACACGAAGCACACTCTTTTTCGACAGGAGCAAGCCGAAAAGGTTTGCAACCAAGGTCACTGTAGTTCTCTTTGAGTTCGTCGGCGTCGCAGATCCCCAATTCTGTGGAGCTTTGTTGAAATCGGAGCTCCAAAGAGGACGGCACGAGCCGAGGGTTGACCGCCGGTCTGCGGGAGCGCGTTTTTTCGGCCGACGGTCGCTTTTTCTTGGCCGTGAAATACGAACGGATCACGAGTTGGGTTTCGATGTCGTCCCGGCTTCGCTTCACGCTGGTTTTCATCTGAAGAGTGACGCCACGAAACGAAGGATCGGACTTGTTGGCGCTTTTTGTAGGCTTCAGGGGCTTTCTTGGTGTTACCCGTTTCTCAGCCTTGGTGCAATACTTCAGTGTTTTGTCCGGAGTTTGCAGCAAAAAGGTCTGGCTGGGGACGGACGAGATGGACGAATTGTTGACCTTCAATGCCAGTGGCTTGACGTCTGACAAACCGCGTCGCACGCTAAAAGAATACAAATATTCTTTTTTAATATAAAAGTCATTTCTCACTTTAATGAAAATAATAACTGTTAGATATTTCTAGATTTCTAAGCTCCGTGAATATTTTACTTTAGATTAGTCTATATTTTAATTGTCTTTCTGGGGAAATGATCTCATTCAACTTTTGACTTGGTCGCCGAAAATCTATTTGCCAATTTCTGATCTTTTTGGTTCGATTTTATTCAATAATATTAAATCGACACAAAGTTTTTTCTCACTAAAATAGGACAGGCAAACAACAGAGAGCATGCCTGACATCCGACAAAATACAAATATACAAACACAAAGAACAAAAAAATATTTCAACAACCCAACAGGATTATTTAGCATATAGTTTTGTTTTGTTTATTTGGCAAAACCGAGGATGATTTCTGTAACCAGAAATGTTAAAAAAGAACCACAAAAGCAAGCACCCTATTGTTAATACAAGATCTCTTTTTAAGACAAAGAATAACCAAAACAAATCTTACCTTGTCGAAGAATTTGTGGCATTAGTAGAGCTATTCGAATCTTCAGAAGAGCTTGGATCAAAGTGAGAGCTTGACCATTCTGGGGCAATTTGCTCGCCAAGATCGCAAGGAAATCTTTTCTGACGGTTGGGTATTTTACTGAGGTTAGTAAAATATGATGTCACACTCATGTTGAGATGGATTTCCAGGGGGAAACGGTAAAAACAAGCACACAAAACGCAAACGGATCACTCAAACCAATGTTGATCGCCAAAGAAGGATTGAGTGAATTCCCCAAAGCTTTGCTGAGCGGTTTCAATTCTTCGCGCCACTAATGATCTCGATTTTGATTGGTTGATCGAACACTGACCGCAACCAATGTATGAGATTCTAAAGAAATGCGGGTCGTCCTCAGAGAGACCTCGTATTTGTATTGTTTTTGTTCAAAAAAACTCTTAATTTAAATAAAAGCAATCATGCGATCCCCAAAGGACCGATTTGCGCGAAAAATGCTTTCCTTGCATTGTACAATCAAAAGCCATACACAGAAAACGCCATTCAAAATTCAACATTTTAAAGGTGCTGCGCTGGTATGTTAATAGGGACCTTTAGCAAACACAACGGGAACGTCGTGATAACGTCCTTCATACAAAAGAAATTTACATCTAATACAAAGACAATGAACAATTTGAAGTCCCAAGAGTAATCCCTGCACCGTCCTCGTTGTGCATACAACGTCAAATGATGCATGTTCACGTATTCAGGACGACGTACCTGAACACATTGAACAGTGAAAGATGTTGGGTGAATTTGACGTTAACCTATATGGTAAACAGCGGACAGCATCTTTTAGAGGCTCGAAAGCTTTTTGAAGGTCGAAACATATATACATCAAGGCCATGAAATTGCGGTGTTGGTGATGCATGATTTCAGTCTTTTAAATGGCGTAATTCAGATTGCTCGCTAGCTTTGTTTGGAATCTTTGAAAGGTGGTGTTTAGTAATGGTTAACGTCAAAACTATGGTCAAACTCACCCAACAACTTTCACTGTGTAATACGTCGTTCTGCGTACGCTAAGATGCTTTCGTTGAGGTAACATGTGCAACGAGGACGATACATGAATTCATTTTTTGGATTTTACATTGTATGAAGGACGTCGTCACTTACGTTCCCATTGTCTAGCTTTGCTAAAGGCCCCTAATACTGAGGGGAGGGGGGAGGTGTCAACGAGGGGGCAATTCACTTGACAAATGCGAGATCCCATCTGGCATATAAAAAAAGAAAATGGCTGCCTGTGCTTGTGTAACAAGGTTATAAAAACACAGGGTGACCTCTTTCTATTTCTTTTAAGAAATAAGACTAAGAAATGTCACAAACGTGTTTGCATAGCCTGATAAACACGGTATCTGACCAATCACAGCGTGCGCAAGACCTCCCCCTAAACTGTGCAGAAAACTGCTGAAACGTCTTCGTACAGAAAAATAAAACTTTATATAATTATATACACATACGCAGTAAATAAATTTCAATATTTACACGATAAATCAAACTACCAGTAGCCTGACAAAATCAGGCCCTTCTCAGACTAAGGCGCGAGTTTCCTCCCGTGTGGTGGTGCCCGAGAGAGTATAAAGTAATTTTTGTCTAATCAAGTTTTATTTTATAACCAGTGTTTGTAGCATGTGTTCTGGGACGAGCCATAGATCACTTTCTGTTTTTTCTAACATCTTGCTTTCATTATCAATGACCACTGCCAGTGTTCCTTCACTCTGACACTTGTGCACGGGCTTCTTCGTCCCAACCACGGAGAGCAGTTGCAGCTCCATTGGGCCTAGTCTTGGTGACTCCTGAAAATAAGTCGTATAAGTAAACGTAGTTGAAGAGTAGTGTGGTAGGAGCGGCCGAACTGAATTGGCATTTGAACGGCGAGCCGAACACCTGAACTTATTTCTTTTGCATTTTCGTCATGAGTTATTAATGATTTAGATAATGTAATGTGATGTTCTGTACTGTACTGTACTGTACTGTACTGTACTGTACTGTACTGTACTGTACCGTACTGTACCGTACTGTGTACCGTACTGTGTACCGTACTGTGTACCGTACTGTGTATTGTGTACGGTACTGTGTACCGTACTGTGTCCCGTACTGTGTACCGTACTGTGTACTGTGTACCGTACTGTGTCCCGTACTGTGTCCCGTACTGTGTACCGTACTGTGTACCGTACTGTGTACTGTACTGTGTACCGTACTGTGTACTGTGTACCGTACTGTGTCACTACATCACATTACATCACATTACATCGTTCTTTCCTTCTTTCCTTCCTTCCTTCTTTCCTTCCTTCCTTTCTTTCTTTCTTTCTTTCCTTCCTTCCTTCCTTCCTTCCTTCCTTCCTTCCTTCCTTCCTTCCTTCCTTCCTTCCTTCCTTCCTTCCTTCCTTCCTTCCTTCCTTCCTTCCTTCCTTCCTTCCTTCCTTCCTTCCTTTCTTTCTTTCTTTCTTTCTTTCTTTCTTTCTTTCTTTCTTTCTTTCCTTCCTTCCTTCCTTCCTTCCTTCCTTCCTTCCTTCCTTCCTTCCTTCCTTCCTTCTTTCTTTCCTTCCTTCCTTCCTTCCTTCCTTCCTTCCTTCCTTCCTTCTTTCCTTCCTTCCTTCCTCCTTCCTTTCCTTCCTTCCTTCCTTCCTTCCTTCCTTCCTTCCTTCCTTCCTTCCTTCCTTCCTTCCTTCCTTCCTTCCTTCCTTCCTTTCTTTCCTTCCTTCCTTCCTTCCATCATGTAGTGTGATGTAATGTGACGTGACGTGATGTGATGTGATGTGATGCAATGTAATGTAATGTGATGTAATGTGGTGTGATGTGATGTGATGTGATGTGATGTAATGTAATGTAATGTAACGTGACGTGACGTGACGTGACGTGATGTGATGGAAAGCTAAAGTTGCAAATTCATAGGCATGTGAGCTTCCCTAAGCGGAAGCAATAGCACACAAGATGTAGTTAAAGCGACATGGGCCAGCTTAGTGTAATGTAAAAGACGTCTATGAAACACACGTCATATAGTTTTCTACAGGAAACACCACTAATCTAAAAAACACTACTGTTATTGAGTGCTTAAAGTATTGTGATTCATTCTTACCGATGACTTCTCTTCTTCAAAATGGAAATAATTATCAAAGAGTTCGTCGTGCGGTATCTCGTCTTCGGAAGCAACATCTCCATGGTGCGCAAACACTTCTTCCTCGTCAGAACTGGATTGGTCGTTGGCACACGCCAGGTAGAATTGTCTTCAAAAAGTAAGACGATTAATTACAGCGGCCTAGCTTACTGGAAAGGGAGCAACCGCCACTCCCGATCGGATAAATAGATAGCCCCAGATCCAAACATCGGATCACATCATGCAGAAGCATTGATTTTTAGCCCTTTGGGTAGTGCACAATAAATTCATCGCATCATTAATTTTCTCATAACTCACCTGGCAAGATTCAAATCTTCCACTTTACAATCAAACAATTCTTGCATGATATCCAAGTTTTCTTTTTCCAAAGCTTCTACGGCTACTGTCATGTCTTCGAAGGCTCTCACATGAATAGAAATCTGTATTATAACATAGACTAATTAATAGCGAGGCCACTTCTGATTGGCCGCCGCGCTTGCTCCATTTCTCTATAAAACGTATGCAATTTTAAGTGCGGAAAAACAGTTTGCTTGTGTAAGGAGAACGTAACTTTTAATCAAGCGAAATAAAGCTTGTTCTCCGTTGTTTTGTGTCTAATTCGGTATGTTATAAAATAAATGATTCGTTCGTGGTTTGGCGTGGTCTCTCAATTTCCCGCGTGCATCCATAACTCGAAAGAGGCCACGCTTCTCAATTAGGGACAGTACAGTAAATACAAAATACGCACGATAACGGAAGGTGAAGTGCATTTTAACAAAACTTATCACAACAGACCTCTTTATTAAGCCATTTGTGGTCGGCGATCTCTTGCTTGTCAACGCCATTGATAGAATTTGCTGCTTCCTATAATTAGTAAAAAATAATACTGTAATATTTCATTTGACGTTAGTTCTTATACACGCGTAAAAACGCACAACTTGTTCACGGTTGTCAACAGGCGTGAACAATGTTGTGCTGCTCGCCGCGAACAAGTTGTCAACAAGTTGTTCACTTATGGTTCGAACAAGTTGTTCACGGATAAATCAACAGTCATGAACAAGTTGTTCCAACAGTACATTTTTTATAATATAGCCAACAAAGATGTTCGCACATGATACAACATGTTGTAACAACATGACGAAATAACAACGATGAACAACAATGTTACAACAATGGTGAACATGGTTGATGTATCAGCACGTTCTTCGGTTGTTACAACATGCGTGAACAACGGTTGTTGTTTATCAAGCTGTAACAACTTGTTGAAACAATGATGAACAATGTTGTTCATTTATGAATGTTGTTCACATATGTCAACAAGTTGTTACAGCATTGTTGCAAGTTGTTACAGCATTGTTCAGGCAACAATGCTGTAACTTGCGAGATTTTTACGCGTGTAGTATGTACAGTACATGATCAGCACGCTTAACTTGAGCGTGCTTAAATTTTGGCCGTGTAAACAGGGCTTAATTATACGACTATATTATACAATCATGTACAGTACTTCACCTCAGATGCCACACTTTTTTGTTTTGCCAATGCAGATTGCGCATGTTGTTGAATTTCCACCTTGGCAATAGCTAAACTACGATCTAAATGAGCTGAAGGACAAGGAAGTGATTGACGTACAATGTAAAGGTGTAAAGAATTTGACAGATAAACAATTTATACAGTATAAAAAAATTTCCGTTAATTTCTGAAATTAGTTTGGTAAAGTTTGTATCAGTTCTTGCTGTACAAGCTGTCATAAGTTGTAAAAACGAACGAATGAAAGACGGACAAAATCGAAGTTGGAATGAATGAATTTAAAGGAATGAAAGAAAGGAGGAAGAAAAGAAAGAGGAAAAGAAGGAAGGAAGGAAGGAAGGAAGGAAGGAAGGAAGGAAGGAAGGAAGGAAGGAAGGAAGGAAGGAAGGAAGGAAGGAAGGAAGGAAGGAAGGAAGGAAGGAAGGACGGAAGGAACGAAGGAACGAAGGAGCGAAGGAGCGAAGGAACGGAGGAACGGAGGAACGGAGGAACGGAGGAACGGAGGAACGAAGGAACGAAGGAACGGAGGAACGGAGGAACGGAGGAACGGAGGAACGGAGGAACGAAGGAACGAAGGAACGAAGGAACGAAGGAACGAAGGAACGAAGGAACGAAGGAACGAAGGAACGAAGGAACGAAGGAACGAAGGAACGAAGGAAGGAAGGAAGGAAGGAAGGAAGGAAGGAAGGAAGGAAGGAAGGAAGGAAGGAAGGAAGGAAGGAAGGAAGGAAGGAAGGAAGGAAGGAAGGAAGGAAGGAAGGAAGGAAGGAAGGAAGGAAGGAAGGAAGGAAGGAAGGAAGGAACGAGCGAACGAACGAACGAACGAACGAACGAACGAACGAACGAACGAACGAACGAACGAACGAACGAACGAACGAACGAACGAACGAACGAACGAACGAACGAACGAACGAACGAACGAACGAACGAACGAACGAACGAACGAACGAACGAACGAACGAACGAACGAACGAACGAACGAACGAACGAACGAACGAACGAACGAACGAACGAACGAACGAACGAACGAACGAACGAACGAACGAACGAACGAACGAACGAACGAACGAACGAACGAACGAACGAACGAACGAACGAACGAACGGGAAACCACACTACACAAACCTGAAACTTCTTTAAAAGAAGTCTCCATGTCAGACAGTTTTTTCTTGGACACGGCAATCTGTTTAGCATGAACTTGTTGGCCTACATCCTACAAAAATATAGCAATGATTCAACCAGTAATAAGTTTTTTGATTGCCCCAAAAAACTATAATAGTCGGCCGGAACGTGAAGCAATTTGATTGGTTCCTGTTTTTTTATTAAGTAAACTACGTAACGTACAACCTTCAGGGATATGTCAAACAAAAGCAATTGAAAAATGCTATTTGGGGTAGAAGGTTCAGGATCCTAGCTAAACGGAAAGTACTTTAAAAATGGGAAAACATATGCCATTTTGGTTTAGTTCGCAAGAACTGAGATGGTGGTGAATACGAGCCTGACACTTTGTCAAATTCTCACAGAACGTTTACAACACTTGTAGTTACCGTCATATAATTAGCTACTTATTGACCTCGCTTGTTCGGTCTGTACTAGTGAATATCGGACCTCCGTTTTCTGCCAGTACCGGATTAGCCTTCCCAGCGCCAGGGGCAAAAATATTTTAGGGCAAAAATATGTTAGGGTAGGTTGATCGGATCATTCGAGGTTCGTACTTAGGTCACCACTCCCCTCCCGCTTTCAAACAGAAGGGAGCCTGTGGCTGAGATAGCATGTGATTTTTTCAGACTAGTTCAGACTTTCAAAGAGAAACTGCATAATTTATTCACTCATTTTAATGGGCCAGTCAGAATCTGGGGCAAATGCCCCCAGCCCCATAGGTAATGGGTCTTTTCTTACCTTGTAATCAATTCTGTTTGCTATTGCATTATTGGTTTCCCCTATTTGATCCACCAGGTTTTTTATTTGTTTTTTAATTTCTGTATGTAAACAAATAAGTTGAGTTACCATTCAGCTTTAATTAAGTTATAAGTCTAGAGATTATGCTGAATGATGTCAGTAGTCATGGCATCAATTGTATCTACTATCTAGAGTAAAGAGCAGATTTCTCAAAATTTGAGAATCTTACCCCTTTCAATAAACTATAAAAAAAGGATACTTGCAGCCAGCTGCTGAATTGCGAAGGACGCAGATCAATGTGGCTGTGTCGAGGCATATCAAAGGCGCTCCAGGTAACCGCCATATGACACAGTTCAGACCACGGATCACAGCTAAGATGTTAGGTGTTGATTTGAAAACCAGAGAATGCAGCAAAAAAACCCCGAAGCACAGGAGAGATCAACTACAACTCTACTCACATGAGTTCCAAGCCAGACAACGGGGTCATTCCCAAGAGGTCACCCATCCAAGTACTAACCCCGTCTAACCGGGCTTAACTTTTGGTGAGACTCCGGCGAAAATAAATTCATGACTTCATGAACTTTGATGAACTGTTCATGAAAGTTCATGGATATTCATGAACAGTTCATGTCCAGTTCATGAAATTCCTCCAAATGGGTTCATGAACAATGTTCATGAAAAGTTCATTAAGAATATTCATGAACATTTCATGAATTTTGATGAACCAGAAACCAGTTCATGAACTTTTCATGAATCAAAAAGTAGTTTATAAAAGTTCATGAATGTTCAACAAACAATATTGAGTGCACTGATTGATGAACTTTCATGAAATGGCATGAAATTCGGGTAATCACGGAATGATTAATTTAACTCATGAATATGTCGTTATTATTTGTAAATAACGTGTGACAGAATTGACTGTCTAAAGGCCCATTCTGTACACGATCCGAGACTGGAGTTCCCACTGATCCATCCTTAAGTATTAATACCGCAAGGCACATTCTTCTTTTCATTCATTTGTTGTATAAATTAAGGAACAAATCTCTGTCCATCTTTCACAATTCTGAAGTTGGTCAAACCAAGATTCTTCTTCAGATCAGCTGCATCGGTGTGATCGACCGGTAATGGAGATGCATGTTCTACCAACAATATCACAGTTTAAAACTTCCCGTACCGAAATGGCAGCGCTGCCGATTAGCTGGCCTGCACTAGGCAGATGTAATTTTTCTTGACTGCAAGTCAAAATGCATTTAAATTGCAGCGCGTCTGCATTACAGATTGATGAAATCACTTAAGCAAAGCGCTGCACATTGAATGCGCAGTCAAACAAAGTTTTCAAATTAAGTGTGCAGTCAATATGCAGCTAATCGACTGACATAACTTACTTGGTGCGGCAAACGTGTTTCACAACATGCAAAACGCCATAAGTGCGCGCTTATCCTAGCAAAACTGTAGAGAATTTATTAAATCGGTTAAGGAAAACGAAAGGTCTTACAAGGTCTTTAAAAGGTCTACAATAAGTCTCGTTTAAATTTTAAATTTTTCGCAATGAGTCAATATTAATAAACTATATAGCTCTCGCAGCGAGTCGCTGTTCAAAAACCTGAAACTTACCGTAATTTGGAGCAAAGAATGAGCCGTTTTGTGCAAATGGTAAACTGATGAGAAATGCTTTTGAATTACTTTTTACAGTTGTCTGATTTAGCATTTTAGCTCATGCACTTTTCCAGTTTTATCGCCTAGATAGCCTCGAACCTTGCTGCAGGAAATAGCAAAAATACTTTGCTGATGCCAAGAGATAACTTATCTCTTATTCTCTTTCAAACAATTTATTATTACCAATCCATTGAATATTATTTAAGGACGTTGTGAGATTTGTAGCAGTAGCAGTTCTCGCATCTGCAATCTAACTAACCCAATAATATCTATAAAACCTTAGACTAAATAAAATGTACTATTGACGTATTAAACTTTTCCCAATCCGTCAGAAGATGCTTGCTACAATAATGAGTAATTCAATATCGTTATCTGGTCAAGTGTCAACTGATAGCATTTTTGGCGCCTGCACTTGAACATTTGAATATTGTGCGTAAAGTAAAGCCGTTGATCGTTTGCGCAATTGCGCGTTAACCTCGGCGTTAACTGCTTCTCTTGAGTATTGGGGATTCAACTGAACCTGTTTGGTGAATGTCTTAAAGAAAGAAGAAGGGCGCTGGTACTTGCACTTAAAGCTGCAGCTCTCACTCTGCTGACATTCTCTTAAACGTTTACAAAGAAGCACAATAAACAATAGGACAATCGGCGCCATTCAGAGGTAAAGTTCTGTCTGTATGTAGTCGCGTTTTCGTGTTTAACGCTATAAACCTTTAATGGAGTGTCTTCAAATGCTCTGTCTGATTGTCTCAGTAAAACGTGAACACTGATATTAAATAATAGAATACGTTCTGATGCTTCTGTGACTTGGTTTTGTGATGCGCGTGTCTTTAATATAATTGAGAATTTGGAAAAAATTAGTATTATAAGGTCAAGACATTAACGCAACAGTATAAAGTAACTACTGGGCAAGTAAAGAAAACTCTACTTGCTGACAACGGCTGAGACTCGGATCCCACAGCTGGCTTCCTAACCCAAATCCGATGCTCTGAACTCCCGTTTACATGTAAGCGTCTATAGTAAACCGAAGGCAATTGTGGGCATGGCACTTCGAATCCCAGTCGAGGTCAATTAGTTTTTTCTATATTCTATAATTGCTTTATTCTTGCTTCTTTCATATCCAACAGTTTGTTCATTATTTGTTCTGTTCTGTTGAGTAGACGGATAAAAGTTGACAGCTACTGAAGCCGACTGTAATACAACAGAGGTGCTAAGGGATATAATATAATCAAACTTGTAAGTCAAAATACAGCGCAAAAGCAGTACTGATTACTGAAGTCAAAATGCAACGCAAATGCAGCGCTTTATTTTTGCGTAGATCTATATCAATGCGCTGCAGTTGCATTCAATATCGACAAAAAGTGCAGCGCGTACTGTGCAGCGCATCTTCAGCGGATTTGCAGTCAAGAAAACAAGCGCTGCCATATTTCCGTACGGGTTTGGTTGATTTTGCCCAAAGTTTGTTCACCTTCTTGGTTTTCGATCCCATTCCAAAAATTACAGAAACGGTATTTAGAGCTTTATTTACCATTGAAGAGATCCGCAACTGTTCGATCACAGGTAAAAATAGCAGTAAGAGTGTCGGGAATCGGCCTAGGCCAGCTTTGGACCAGCTGCTGGACTGAAACCCTTGGGTTATACTAACTTTTTATCTGTTTTTGCTTGTGTTTTAATATTGATCAAAATTTAGTTTGTCGTGAACATTTCACATCAGTAAGTTCATGAACTGTTCATGAACCGTCACTTTCATGAACCGGCCATTTAATGTTCTTGAATCTTTTCATGAACTTTCATGAACATTGTTCATGAATCGTTCATGAACAATTCATGAACGTTTGAACTATCAAAGTTCATGAACTGTTCATGAACCGTCACTTTCATGAACCGGCCATTTAATGTTCTTGAATCTTTTCATGAACTTTCGTGAACATTGTTCATGAATCGTTCATGAACAATTCATGAACGTTTGAACTATCAAAGTTCATGAACAGTTCATGAACACAAATGTTCATGAAGTTTATAAGGAATGCGGCCATTTAACGTTCATGCATATTCATGAACAGTTCATGCACTTTTGATGAATGTTCATGAACCATGTTCATGAATTGTTCATGAACAATTCATGAAATTTTCGCCTGGGAGCCAGCATGCTAACAGCACATGCCACCCGTGCTCCCCGGGTGGCATGTCGATCAGTGCCATTTGGCACATTTATTTTAATTTTACTCTGTCTAATGCCAAACAATTTTACTCATTGAGGGAAGACCTTCTGACAGGGGTAGGACTTTCAAACTAAAATACAAATTCTATAATAATTGTACATCATTCATAAAATGATCTAATTACAAATGAAGCAATGTGATTGGCTGATAATGAAAAGACAGCTCTTTTGATTGGTTGTTTGCAGTCTTGTGAGTTGTGACATACCTTCTTGTTCAGCAATTAATTGTCGCATGGTACCAAATTTACCACACATTGCTTTTTCAACCTCTTCTTCGTTCACCACAGTTGTTTGCTCAACTTCCTTCTCATTTTCTTTTGCTTGTTTTAACAAAGATTTTATGTGTTCTTTCTGCTCATTTTTTAATTGTTCATTCTGAATAAAACAAATTTAATATAATTCAGAAAATTTTGAACAAATTTTGTACACTCTGGAGTGGTGCCAATTAGTGTACAAAAATCTGAAAATTTTGTATGCTTGGCTAAAAATTTTGTTTGCTTGGCAGTGGTGCTGAGTGTACAAAAATCTGAAAATTCCATACACTGACAGTGGTGGTGCCAAGCCAGACTGGAAAGTATATCCGTTGGACGATTTTTCACGACAATTTCCCACGGCCGCACACAATTTTCGTAAAAAATGCAGTGGCCAGATTTTTCAAAAATTGCTTGTGATCGTGGATTTTTAATGCCGATTCAGTGAAAACTGCATGAAAATTCGATTGTAGCCACCATTTTATTCGTGACCACCCTGGAAACGACTTATTTTCGTGCATGAGCCCCAGGGTTCGAATTAACATTTGAAAAGTGTATCGTGAAAATATTGTTGAAAAAGTAGGGGGGCTGGGACTGACCACCACCCCCCCCCCCCCCCCCAGTTTCAACTTCCGCTTTCGCTTTAGTATTTCTGTATTTCACGACAGAATGAGGCCCTGTTAGGGTAAATTCCGACAGCCGACATTGCATTAAATCAGCGACATGCGAGAGCTGAAATGGCGACAAACGAAACCAAAGTTGACTAAAATTGCGACAGCGAATGGAGAGTAGTGAAAAAATGAATCCGAAATAATGACAGGGACATGACCAAGTCCTAAAATGACCTAAAATTGCAACACGACAAGTTTTGAAGTTCAGACTGGCGACATGTGCACCCCCCTAACAGGGCCTCCAGAATCAGCATTGGAGTTCTGGATTATACTAGAATTCAAAATGCCGTGCAAAGAAACAACGCATTTATTTAAGCTTGTTTCAAACGTCAAACTCATCAGTGCATAATTCGAACCTTTTCAAGCATTTTACTCATTAAATGTGACGTTTCAAACTGCAGGTGAAACAATAATGTCAGAACTGTGTCTGAAATGACATGTGTTTGTTTTATTTTTGTCCTCAAAATCTCACTGAATTTCAAGGATAAATTTACAGTAGCAGTGTTTCAGTTTCACGAGGTTTTTATTGTTATGATGCGATATAACGTGAGAACTATCCAAGGCTGTTGTTTGGTTTTGTAATAAACCAAAACACACTGTGAAGAAGTTTTATATTGGAAGGCACTCAGCGGTTACTTTGCATCGCAATTTTGGAGTTTTTATGTTTGTTTTGGATCGCATATTTTCAAAAGTGCATCGCAATTTGCGAATCGCGATATGTTAATTCGAACCCTGATGCCCACACAATTTTCAGGAGATGCCACGCAATGGCAGCCGAAATTTGATTCCCATTGCGCATTTTACAAACTTTCCAGTCTGGGTGACAAGCATACAGAAATCAGAAAATTTTGTATGCTTGGCAGTGGTGCTGAGTGTACAAAAATCTGAAAATTTTGTATGCTTGGCAGGTGCCAAGTGTGGTGGTGCCAAGCATACAAAAATCTGAAAATTTTGTACACTTGGCAGTAGTGCTGAGCGTACAAAAATCTAGAAAAAATTTGAGATGGCAGTGGTGCCAAGTGTACAAAAATCTGAAAATTTTGTACACTCATTAGTGATGCCAAGAATATAAAAATCTGAAAATGTTCACTCAACAGTACTGTACGTGGTGCTGAATGAGAAAATTATAAGGTGCACTGTACTGTACTCACTCTGCGACTTAATCGCTGATTTTTCTCTCTCAGTATCCGAAATTCCTTTGTAAGTTCTTGTAAATCACGTTCTTTGACTTCAATTCTACATAGAATGTAACATATAAATTTCAGAATTATACATGTCAAATGAATTAACATAAACACATGATAACTCAGCAAATAGCTTTATTATATATTAGTAAAAGCCATAAAAACGTAATATACAAAATCTTTAATAACAGTACTAACGTTTCGTTAACCAGTTACACTTCAGAGTTTGATATAAAATTAGCATTAAACTTCTAAATATTAAACAGCTTTTCGACGTATACATACATACAGTATATAATTTACTTACTGGAAAGCCAAAATAGCTTCTCTCAATGTAAGCTGTGGCTGTTTTTCTCCTTTAGCTTTGCCAGACTTTTTAGCTTTCTTCCCACCTCCAGACTTTTTCTTTGGTGGCATTACTAGCCTGTTTCATGAGCAAAGTTCAGTTTTCAGCTCACATTTCGTTCGCCATGTTGTTTCTCCATAGCAACCGGAAAGTAGACGAACGATCAAAGGACGATCATCGTCCGAGGTTCACCCGATGTTTAGTATTTCTCAGTCTCCCACTCCATTTGATTTCCATGTGTGCGCAAGAGATGTGCGTTCGTTTTCTGTAGACCCATACAAGATTCTAATCCTTTATTATAAAGGCAGGCTTTACGGCGAATAAAAAGTTTTGTTATGCGCAATTTGACCATGCATTCTAGTTCACCGTGATTCCAAAAAATTCAGGAAACCTATTTTTAAATTTGCATAAAATCTTCCGCTACCCGTTAGGCATTAGCGGATAAACCACAAACAGAATTTGTCTAGATGTCCAAATACGCTACAAGTTTCAATAATCACGACAATCACTCTAGATATACGCAATTATAAAAATAGAATGACTGAATGAAGCTTAGTCTCATGATTTAGATTGGACAAGCAAACTGAAATTAATAACTAAAACGAATTTCCGTAATAAATAGAATAATTTTATTTAACCACGCTTACATCATCAGCAAAAGCTGGTTTCCATGATGGGCGTGTATAACAACATGAACAAAATTTATTATTTACAAATCAAGAGTTAAGTAGCAAGTATAAGAGTAATTTAAATATTTACATGAGTATGTAAATTAGTATAATAAGTGGGAAAACATAAGTAGCGATTTTTCGTTGAAAACATGGAAGAGATTTACTCTCTTGTGTTTGCTGGTAAGGAGTTCCATATGGAGGCTCCGTTTCAAACTGTTTGTGCATGGTTGTGGCAAATAAACTGGAGTAGAGCTGTCGCGAAGATTGTGATTCAAAACTTCTTTCTTGAAAGTAAAGAGGTCATTGAGACACTTTGGCCCCATGTCGTTTAATATTTTGAACATTGTTTTAGCTTTAGCTTTTTTTCTCTGTTCTTTAAGTGGTTCCCATCCTAATGCATCTAATGCAGTTTGCTGATGTACTTCATTAGGCATATTTGCTACAATACGAGCAGCTCTGTTGTGAAGTTTTTGTTTATTTGTTTGTTTTATTTGTTTACAAAACTGAATAGTGCATGCAAAAATAGACCATATTTGGCTGGGCCACAGCAACAATTTACTTTACAGCAATTACTTTATCATTAGTTTCTATATTTATAGTCTTTATATCAGACAGAATATTATATCAGAATTATTACCATCATAATTAATTACAACTAAGATTTTTCTAACGTACAAGTGAAGCACCGCCGAGTCGAGTGACAACCGAGTATCAGGTTTCAGATGATATTATCACTGAACGGCTGATCGAAATATTTTCCAATTCCGAGTTGAGGAGAGTTCAGAAATTCTCTTTGTTATAATAGAACTTTACTCCTTCCTTAACGTTGCTGTGCTGGTTGCTCATGATGTGCAAGGTGTGAGACAAGACAGGCGGCCCACAGAAAAACACACCAACATCAGTACTGAAAAAGAAGCAAAGATCATGGGGGGAAAAAACCGAGGCGAATGGAGTAAGCACAATAAAAGAAATACACAAACAAAAAAATGCAAAAAAAGACAGACAGAAAAAAAAATCCACAGACAAACAGTCAAAAGCGAAAAACAGACAGACAGAAATAAAACACAGATAGACAAACAGCAAAACAAACAGCCAGGCAGACTGTCTAGACAGACAGATAGACAGACAGACAAACAGACAGACAGACAGACAGACAGACAGACAGACAGACAGACAGACAGACAGACAGACAGACAGACAGACAGACAGACAGACAGACAGACAGACAGACACGCACGCACGCACACACACACACACACACACACACACACACACACACGCGTGTGCACATGTACCCAAACAAAATTCACCTTGGGTTTGACTCGGCAATATTGTTAAAAATCCCGTCCCATTGAGGTCTTCCAAAATGTGTTTTCTGTTTTAAACCAGTGATCACATCCTCGCCTTCACGTCTGTCACGAAGCATGATATTTCGAGCCTTGAAGGGGAAAAAACACAAAGACTATGGAACGCTGACGCTTCTCGGTGAGTAGATAAGCCAGACATGCGCAGTGATAACTATGCCCTGTTTGGCATCAGAAATGTCGCTTGCTATTGATTCCGCGCGAACGAACGAACGAACGAACGAACGAACGAACGAACGAACGAACGAACGAACGAACGAACGAACGAACGAACGAACGAACGAACGAACGAACGAACGAACGAACGAACGAACGAACGAACGAACGAACGAACGAACGAACGAACGAACGAACGGACGGACGGACGGACGGACGGACGAACGAACGAACGAACGAACGAACGAACGAACGAACGAACGAACGAACGAACGAACGGACGAACGAACGAACAAACAAACAAACAAACAAACAAACAAACAAACAAACAAACAAACAAACAGAATATAAAGCTGCCTGACAGTTTGCCGCCCTGTGTAGCTTACTCGTCAGGGTGCCGCGCAATGGCCAGTGTCAAATTCATGGGGCGGATAATGTATGTAGTTGCCGAAAAGGCCTCTACAAAATAAATAATAATGTTCGGTAATATATTTTGCGGAACTGTTAGTGCCATTACCTCGTTGTTGGTCCAGCCTCTTGTGAGATAAATATTGTATTCCAAGAAATTAGCATTGCCTTTTTCTACCATCTATAGTAAAAATAACTAATAAGATCAATGGAATGATTTCAAAACAGACCTAAGCTATGGCAAATTAGCCAGAAGCCATCTAATGTTCATAAAAATTCTTTCATTTACTTGCACTTCTAGGCTTTCAAGTAACTCTGCAAACCACTCAAAAGCTTTCGTGTCTGGACATATCCAGAAGAAATAGATCTTTTTAATGTTAAAAGACGAATCAGACTTGTTATGTTGGAACCTTTTAAAGACAAAATAAAACATACAAATAATAAATTACAAGACATTTAATTAACATTCAAAAAACTCATTAACAAGACATTTAATTAACATTCAAAAAACTCATTAATAATTCATGAGCAAAACACAAAAGAAAATCATGACCGTATCGTGTCTTTATATGTGATAAAGATACCTAGCTCCTGATTTACATAAACTTTAGCTTTGATTTTCTCGGCTTATAGACAAGGTTATTTTTCAAACTTACTGCGCCAATGAACTTACCAAGTGGTTCGTTTTTGAAGCCGTTCAATAAACTCGCAGTTCGTGTTTTATCAGATATAAAAACACTCGGCTTCGCCTCGTGTCTTTATATCTGATAAAACACTCCTGCTCGTTTATTAAACAATACATTACCATAAGTTACAATAATTATAATAACTATAATAATAATTATAGTAATTCTAATAATTATGATAATTATGTTAATCACCAGATCGATTTTAGGATAGATGCAAAAGGAGTAACGCCAATACCAGCTCCGATAAAAACACAAACTGAATATTTTAAGAAGTCCTAAAAAAGAGAACAATAAATTCGCCAGTGAATAAACTCTGTTAGTATACTTCTAAAGTAAAACAAAAATAATACCAATAAAAAGTGAAAAATGTCAAGCTGCTTCTCACTTACGGTACTTGATGTTCCAAAAGGGCCATCGACGGCGAGTCTGTTGATAACATAATATAATATAATATAATATAATATAATATAGTATTGACATGCAAAACATATATAATAAATATAAGTATAATATAGTTTAAGTGAGCTTACCTCAAAATGTCGAGTGTCGCAACTGTCAGTTTTACGCGTGAAACTGACAGTTGCGACACTCAACATTTTGAGGTAAGCCCACTTAAACTATACTATATTCGCTCTACCTCTATGGTATTGAGCACTTTCCGACATTCCGTGAACAAAATCACACGTGCTCGTTTGGATATATTAGTGTAACATACATATAACGTAGAATATTACATAATAAACCTTTCATAACAAAAAATTTACTAACCTTGGCGTTTCTTTACGTTCCTCTTCATTCTCGTCCAGAAACGATTTTGCGAGGTCGGCTTTAACAAACAGGAATAGGCGAGTTTCAGGGTGTTGCGCGCGCATCATTTTTCAAAGAAACTGGCAAACTCCACTCAAAGTAAACATGCATACTGTTTAAAATAAACAAAGTATGGATACAGTTTCTGGATATAAAACATTGTTATTCTGCTGTTGTTGGCTCGCTAGCAAGTCTGTTTGCCATTCCTTACTTTGTGGGGAGCCCGCCAATTCTTTTCCAAAACGATGCGCACGCAACACCCTGAAACTCGTCTATACACCATACAATATAGTTCATGATATATAGTGTAAGAATAGTTGTCTATTTTTGCGTATATATATATATATATATATATATATATATATATATATATATATATATATATATATATAATGAAGCTGTCTGACGGAATTTGAGTTCAAAATTCGAAAATTCACCTATCGCTTGATTCATTCTAATTCCGAAAAATAGTTTTACTCAACCAAGTTGAAACAACTAATTAATTAATTAATTAATTAATTAATTAATTAATTAATTAATTAATTAATTAATTAATTAATTAATCTACTCAAAAAATCTCCCTATACCAGGAATCAACAGTAAATTACGCAGTACAATGAACTCACTTGTCCAGTCACCAACAATTCTTATATGAACACTGAAAAACTCTTCTTCTGGACACTATAGATATAAACAACAAAGTCATAGATGACAATAAGTTATATGCGTTAAAATATCATTCAATGTACGAAGACCATATAAACCACGTTAAAAGTAATGAAAAGAGCAAAGCCAATGACAATGTACTCTTACCGATGTCAATGTAAAAGGATGCCATTCAAGACTGGATATCTTAGGACAATGTAGAAATATGTACTAAAGAAAACAAAGGCATTTCATAAGACTAATTATTTCATGATTGAGTCGGTTTTCTTTGATGTACCGCGGGCTGTATATAGCATGTAGCCCTTGAATACTAATTAGAAAAGAAATGAAGAAAAAAACTAGGAAAATATTTGTCCAAGGTAGAAAAAAAGACATAACTTTGTTGGAAAACCTCCTCAATCATGAAATAAGACAGATAAATCCCTCGAACGTCGGAATGTATGCGATATACAGCCCTCGGACGCTTCGCGTCCTCAGGGCTGTATATATATAGCATACATCCCTCGTTCGAATTTCTCGGCCTTTATCTCTTACTAATACCATGATCGCCTCGGATTCTTTTGTTCTCCGAGGGAATGTAAACCTCCTATTTCCCTCATCGCTCATGCAAGAGGGAAATTTATCCTTTGTCTTCTAATTTTCCCGTGCATGTTGATGAGGGAAAATTAGAAGACAAAGAAATCCTTTGTCTTCTTGTAAATTTCCCGCTTGCATATATTTTCCCTCATCAACATGCACACGGGAAAATTAGATGCAACGTCTCTGATCAACCGTGTAAATTTCCTGTCGGTAAGATTCTCAAAGTTTTCATTGACGATCATTATAACTACTTTTCGGGAAATTAGCGATTAAATTTCCCCTTTGCCTCGGGAAGATTTGTAAATCACAAATCTTTCCTCGGCGGCGGGGAAATTTAATCGCTAATTTCTCTCAAGTCATGTTATTACTTATACTAAACCAATCACTGACTAAATATTGACTATATATACTTAATACCGAGTGTAAACCAGTGTAAGGTCTGCATGGCAAAATAATTTTCTTGGAAATGAATGTTACAGAGCGACGACGTTAGAAAAGAAAAAGGTACGTCTTTTTAATTATATTTTGTACACGAGGAACGATTTTCCAAGTAATAAAGTTACATCAGTGCAATAGACCGGCCTTTCCGCACGAAGTGCATGGACAACGCGTTGAGAGGTTTGATTGGCTCTCGCAAAACTTCGGACAACTTTGGACATTAGCCAATTAGATTTGTCAAAAAGAAAGATCACATGATGCGGAAAGGCCCATTGCATGCTCCCTTCAGTCCCACTTTAAAAATCGGAGAAGTTTCATTCAAAGTGCTTGAACATCTGAACAAGTACATTTCTTGAGTGTATCGTATTTTTGACCGCGTTCATGGTATTCAATTGGCATCACTTGGAGTTTTCCAAAATATTTGCTTGATTTATCATACCTGACCAGGCTCAGAGTGAAATCCAGATTTTTTCATTCTTATTTCAAGCACATTCGACGGATGTTGGATGACCTGATATATGCAAGAAGAAAGAGCAGAATGAATTACGGTTGACTTCAAAAAGAGAATTGTAATTTTTTTCTCTAAATGGTTCATTTATAATCGCGTACCTTTATCACTTTCACTTCTTGTAATGATCTGAAAAAACGAATACATCTTTCGATAAAATACAGTGCAATCGGAGCGGTGACCCATTTCCACGTCTAAAATGAAAGAATGATTGAACTCATTCATGCAGTGACATGTAAACGGAAATGTGTGAAATAAAATAAAAAGGTATGATAAATATATCATTTATAGGCACTTAGTGTTTTAAAGAATAAGGCTCCGACATATCTTTACAATTTATTTCAGTTTGTTGGTGACGCACACAGTATAAATACAAGATCGTCATTAACCGACTTAAAACTTCCAAAAGTGCACAGTGAGATCGGGAAAACAAAGATTTCGTATAGTGGGGCTATGTTGTTCAATTCTCTGCCCAACTTCCTCAAAAATATTGAAAATACTTCTATTCTTAACTTTAAAAAAACATTAAAAAATTTCTATTTGGAACAAAATTATAATGTAACCCATTTAGAGGATTTTGCATGTATAAACTGTAGATACAAATTAACATGCACTTGTACTCAATAATTATACAAGAGCGTGTTAATTTTATCATTCACAATTAAATACAGAATACTAATGTAAAGATGTTTTTATACCTTCTTTAAATAAAGTTCATTCAATTCAATTCAATTCAATTCGGCAATTCAATTAAATTCACTTAGCAAATTTGAAAAAAATATAGTCCACGGGACAATATTTAATCAAACTCCCTTCGTTCCATACATAAAAGATGTCGTTCAATATATATGTGGGAAAAAGTTTATCACATGTGGGGAACGTTGGTAAGGATTAACACTCCTCCCACCCAAAACGAAACGCAGCAATTCTACAACTGACAACTGTGTTCCTTGGTAGGAAATTTCACGGTTGTTTTCTTCTATTTTTAGGTCTATATTGGTGTGGGTTCATTGTGATTGCGCTGATCAACATTCTGACTGCGTGTGTGTATGTTGACAAATTCTGGGCTTAATGGTACATTGCTGTACTGTATAATTTTATTAAAACTCTAAATTTGTCAAAACATAATTAAGCACTTGGAATCAGTTGCATTGACAGTTTTGCCACAGCATTAGAGCAAGAGGCATGATTATTTAATATTTGTATATTAATTGTGTGTATATCCTGTCAAAATCCTTGCCATATTATGTCAAACAATAAGTTATAGTAACTTGTAGTTTTCAATTTTATAATTAAAAATATAGAAGAAATGTGTAAATACTCTGTCTATTGTAATTAATATTATATTTTTGGACTTTCCAGTGGGCTCTTATGGTGAAGAGGTGAGAAAAACTTGGGTGGAGTGGGCAAGGGGGTGTCACATTGGCCACAGACTACATAGGGTTGCTTGTGGAGTAAGGTTTTTGTCCCATTTGAGGCAGCACTTCACTTGCGATAGTAATTTCTAGTACTATATACTATACCACGGCGCCAGTGGCTTCAAAACGAGGCTGATTACAGCCCATATTTTCATTGACAACTCCTTGGCATTCTACAGGATCGTGTTCGTCCACGTTAACTTGCTTTCTTATAAGTCCTCTAAAAAATTTTAAAAAAAACATGTGTCGTGGTTCCAAAAATAATAGTGAAAAACGATTTAAATGATGGCGAAAGGCGGCATTTTGTTGTGAGGAGACGCAGAAATTCAAGCAGAGCTTAATTTTAGCGTGGGAAACGACTCTGTACCACTGCGCTGTACATATAGCAAGCTGACAGACGCGAACATCGTGCACTCACCCTAATCCATGCACGACAAGACCAGCGAAAAATATTATGAACAAGTGATGAGTGTACCAGAATAGTTCGAAGTAGGATCTCCTGTGTAAGAAAAATCAAAACAAGGAGACGAATTAGACAATTTTGGATTTCTGACAAGTTTACAAACAAAGGACTCTTACATATAAATAATAAAATATTACGTATCGACAGAACAAAGTATCGCTCGTTTGCTGGGCCATCTTCTTTTTTACTTTACCTAAGCAGTTCAGTGGATGAGGTAAACTACAAGGAAAATATTTTTAAAAATTTACAAAGAAACATAAAAATAATTTCTGAGATTATCATACAAGTAAAAAGAAGAGAAATAAAAAAATAGAAAAACAATGACAGTGATGACCATGACCATGACGATCACCATGACAATGACGATCACCACCATATCATATGACCGTGACCATGCATGACCATGACCATGACCACAACCACAGTGACGATGACCATGACTATGATGATCACTATGACCATATGACCGTGACCACAGTGACGACGATGACCATGAATGACAATGACGATCACCATGATCATATGACCATGACCATCCATGACTATCACCATGACCACAACCACAGTGACGATGACCATGACTATGATGATCACTATGACCATATGACCGTGACCACAGTGACGACGATGACCATGAATGACAATGACGATCACCATGATCATATGACCATGACCATCCATGACCATGACCATGACCACAACCACAGTGACGATTACCATGACTATGATAATCACTATGACCATATGACCGTGACCACAGTGACGACGATGACCATGAATGACAATGACGATCACCATGATCATATGACCGTGACCATGCATGACCATGACCGTGAACACAACCACAGTGACGATGACCATGACTATAATGATCACTATGACCATATGACCCTGACCATGATCATGACCACAGTAACGACGATGACCATGACCATGACGATCACCATAACCATGACCACAGTGACGATGATGACGACGATGATAAAAATATACCACATAAGGGACCATACCATGGCAATAAGGGCCAGAGTAATTACCACTCCAGAAATACCAGCCACTAAATAAAATTCATGAAAAAAATAAGGTGACATTGAAAAGAAACACTCGCTCTCGACTCGTTGTAATTTAATATCCTATTTGCACGAAGCTTACCTGTCTGGAATAACTCGGTATTAGGATCCTCAGAAAACAACAAAAACAAAAAAATTATCAGTTATATAACAAAATATTATCAGAGATATAACAAAAGATTTTGAACGAAAAAGTTCGTCTAGAGTTCAGAGTTTTTCTGAGTATTAAAGAATTATTAAACAAATTAATCACTTGAATTCTACATGTTTGGTGTTGTGAGAGGAACACACGTACATCCTTCGAACTAAGTTTGATAGTAGCAAAGATACGTAATCCGATAAGTCATTTTGCACATGTACGGCACAGCATGTACATGTGATATATCACAATCAAACAAACTGAAATATCTCACTGGAGAACAAACTAAACAAGAAGTCATTTTAAGTGTTCTTTCAAATAAGACAAACTTAATTTTCGTGTAATAAGCACTTTAGCATGACAATCACCATGCCGATGACGATGATGATCACCATGATGACCACCATGACCATGACCATGAACATGACGATGACGATGACCATGACCAGATGATGACCATGATGATGACCCATGACAATGACCAGACGATGACCATGACGATCACCATGACCATGACCATGGCGATGAAGATGACGATCACCATGACCAGACGATGACCATGATGATCACCATGACCATGACCATGACGATGACCGTGACGATGACGATGACCATGACCATGACCATGACCATGACCATGACCATGACCAGACGATGACCATGACCGTGACCATGACGATCACCATGACCATGACGATCACGATGACCATTGCCATGACGATGACCATGACCGTGACCATGACGATCATCATGACCATGAGTCCATGACGATCACTATACATGATTATGACCATGACGATCACCATGACCATGACGATCGATCACCATGACCACAGAATAGTAATACAACCAGAAGTCCAATTCAACTTGAGTGAAAACTTGTCCGCATTTCTTGAATGCGCAGGCGCAATATTTTACGCCATCCTACGCGATCCTACGCAATGTCATACGCAATCCTGGCAAGTTCCCCCAGCAGTTTTAACCTTCTTTTGAAGGTCCAAACTGCCGGGGGAACTTGCCAGGATTGCGTGGGATGGCGAGGAATCAAGATGCGCGAGGCGACATGCGCGAGGATATAAACTTCAAATATTCTGTGCCTATTCTGTGCCATGACCATGACGATCACCATGACCATCAGCTTAATTAACTCTTTGAATAACTGCACCACGGTGAAGTGTATAATTGAAACATCAGCTTGTACAGCAGAACTCAGCAAACGTAACTAAGTAATTAAACGTAACTTACAACGCCTTCTTGGCGGATGGGATTTAACCACGTTGTAGCTTGCCTGTCTTCAAACATGGACAGTCGACGTGAAATAGATGCAGAATCGCCCTCCCAGGCCAGAGCAAATCGCTCAAAGTTAAAAACATGGGCACTGACATGGACAGCTGAAACAAATCATGGCACATGTTGAAAGTATAAACCAATGGGATTAGACTAAGGTGTAATACCAAGGAACACGAGCATGTCCCTAAGATCAAAGACCAATTATTACAGATCTCACCGAACTGCATTTAAAAGAAAGAAAAGTTTGAATCACTGTCACACACTCCAAGTGTTTTCATGCAAGCGTTCATATAGACGTTGGCTTGCTTATCGAAAACGTTTCAAACTCATTTTGGTAAAACTGTCTGTCTGTCTGTCTGTCTGTCTGTCTGTCTGTCTGTCTGTCTGTCTGTCTGTCTGTCTGTCTGTCTGTCTGTCTGTCTGTCTGTCTGTCTGTCTGTCTGTCTGTCTGTCTGTCTGTCTGTCTGTCTGTCTGTCTGTCTGTCTGTCTGTCTGTCTGTCTGTCTGTCTGTCTGTCTGTCCCTCATTTACATAAATTTATCAATAATTGCCATCTTACCTGTAAAAATACAAATTACATAGGCAACATTGCGGTGAAATGTAATATTCTTATCAAGAAGTCGAATAATGCTTTTTCCTATGCCACAACACTGAAATAAAGAATTTTTATTTTACTTTTTAATTCGCAGTCTTTTTGCAATTTTCAGTTACGTACAGTGTGCTGGGAAGAGGAAAGGAGCGAGAGGTATCACCCTTCAATCATTGTATCACTGGATGTTATAACTTGTAACGTATACGATTGTGAAACATTATGCTATGTTGTAACTTGTAAGACGTTACAACACACTACGTTGCAAGACGTTTACAATATACTGTATCAGTGTAAGACGTTCTGCTACATTGTAAGACGATTGTGAAACATTATGCTATGTTGTAACTTGTAAGACGTTACAACACACTATGTTGCAAGACGTTACAATATTATACTATATTGTAAGACGTTCTGCTACATTGTAAGACGTTTAAGCTACGCCGTTATAAGACGGCGCGCTTACTTCAGAAGAAGGAATATGTTTGGAACGAACTGTTGGAACCGATTTACTCTAAGCCAGCGTTGGCAGTAAAGTGTCAGATGACTTGATGTGCGTAGCGACGCGCGTTTCTACTCCTCGTTTACCCGGCCATTGTTCTGCATAGAATAGCAGCTTGAACTTACTCTGAAGCCCCGTGCAAACGATAGAAGGTTTCTACACACAGGGAGAAGGATTAGCAGACAGTTGAAGTTGAGAACGGCAGCAGAACCTCGAGCCCATGGCAGTCCACCCTAAACAAGAATATGTACATAGCATATTGACGTCTGATACAATATACTATATATACCACTATATACAATTATTAGTAACACTGAACAACAACAGCAGCAGCAATAATAACAATTACAACAAGAAAAGAATGATGATGATGATAATAATAACGATGATACTGATGATGATAATAATGATGATGATCATGATGACAATGTTGATAATGATGTTGATGATAATGATGATAATAATAATAATAAAAATAACAATAATAGTGATGTTGATGTTGATGATGATGATACTGATGATGATAATAATGATGATAATAATGATGACAATGTTGTTGATGATGTTGATAATGATAATAATAAAAATAAAAATAATGATGATGATGTTGATGATAATAATGATGATGATAAGGATTATGTTGATAATATGATGATGATAATAATAATGATGGCAATGATGTTGATGATAATCAGTGATGATGATAATGATGATGTTGATAATGATGATGATAATAACAAAAATAATGATAATGATGATGATAAGGATTATGTTGATAATAATGATGATGATGATAATGATAATAATGATGGCAATAATAATGATGATGATGATAATGATAATAATGATGATAATGTTGATGATAATGTTGATGATAATCAGTGATGACAATGATTATGATGATGATGATAACAAAAATAATGATGATAATAATGACAATGATGTTGATGATGTTGATGATGATAATCAGTGATGTTGATGATGTTGATGATAGTAATCAGTGATGAGGATGTTGATGATGACTATGATGATAATGTTGATGATGATAATCAGTGATGATGATAATGATGATGTTGATAATAATAAAGATAAAAATAATGATGATGATATGGTAAATTGTACTTTATATAAATGGTAGCTTAGCTATACCTTTAAAATTGTCCTCAAGTAATAATATTCTTTGCCACTATCAAATTTCTTGTATGCTAGTCCAAACAGAAGACCATTGATTCCCATCCAGATAAGCTGCAATAATTATTACAAAACATCCAAATATATCTCAGCCAGTTCAATGACCCCAATGGTTGCATGGATGACTATAGATCAGAGCTGACCCAACTTATTCATTTATTGACTTGGATCATATACAGTACTCAGGTTTTCGAATTTACATTAAAGTGCCTATGAAGTGAAATTTTTTATTGCTTCATTTGAAAGAGCATCAAAAAGTAGGACAATATGCAGTTTACCATTCCTTGATATCTTTTTTAGTTCCAGAGTTTAGAGTTATAAAGGATGTCAAAATGAAGAAAAAATATGGCGCAAACAAATTGCTGATTCAGCACAAATTATGACGTCATGTAGTTTGCATGTTAATTTGGTGAATGTTTAAATGAACTATAGCTCAGTTACTATGTGTCAGAATGAAATGAACCTTTGCACACATATAGTGCAAGATGAAACACAGTTGATAATATCACCAATTTTGTTGTCAAGGTAACACTGTTGTACCCAGGCCCCTTGCACAGATTTTATAAAACACCATGTATTTATCTCTGTGGGCATCATTTTCAAATTATAGTATAAACGTATTTTAGGCATGCATAGGTATGACAAGCACTTGTCTGATATTATTTTATCCTTATCAGGACAGAGAAGGTGGTTTATATATAAAATCCGTGCAAGGGGCCTGGGTACAACAGTGTTGCCTTGACAACAAAATTGGTGATATTATCAACTGTGTTTCATCTTGCACTATATGTGTGCAAAGGTTCATTTCATTCTGACACATAGTAACTGAGCTATTGTTCATTTAATCATTCACCAAATTAACATACAAACCACATGACGTCACAATTTGCACTGAATCAGCAATTCGTTTGTGCCATATTTTTTCTTCATTTTGACATCTTTAAATCTTTATAACTTTGGAACTATAAAAGATATCAAGAAATGGTAAACTGCATATTGTCCTACTTTTTGATGCTCTTTCAAATGAAGCAATAAAAAATTTCATTTCATAGGCACTTTAAACTAAATTTGCAAACAAGAATGGATTTATGGTACAGTAATCTAGGTGGAAATACATCCTAATCAAATATGACTTAAATCTCATCTTGCAGGCTGCAGCTATGAAAAGAATTCTGTGACACAAGGCATGTAAATATACGTGCAGGTAGCCCTCTTATAGTCTGACATATTCAATCATCTATTCATTTCATTTTTCATTCATTCACTCACTTATCTTATTCATTTTATCATTCATATTTAATGGGCCAAAATGATTTTCTATCCTAGACCATAGCCCAAAAATAGGTAACCCTGGATTAGTGCAAGTATATATACCCTACCCTGTCAGCCTCTCAGGCACCCCCGCCCCAACCATATAGCCAATAACCCCCATCCCCCACCCCCCACCTCCCGGAGACCAACATTCCCGAATACAATTAAATGTAGCAATTAAATCGAATATCAAATTTACAATTTCTTCCGCGTCGCTCGTAGCATTAAAAAACAGCCTACAAAAACGTCTTTACTTTTGACAATCCGCAAAACATATTTACGTCCTTTATTAATAATACATAAAAACGTTTATAACCAGACAAATAAATTAGTCCAGAAAGTCGCATTCATGCATGCTACAAGCTTTTGTCATTTAAACCATACGCATACGCCGTTTGACAAATCGAGTGCACAAGTACCAATATAAACTTAAACATTTAAACTTTACTTACTCATTATCAATTCATACCATCCATAGCTTACAAGTGTCATTAATACTGTCATTTACTTGTGACTATTGTTAATTAAAAATGTTTCCAAATGTCAAAGTACAAATACACAATCACTCACCAATACAACCCATCTTCCAAGCTCGTTTGCTCTCGAGGCCACCATGAAGTTTTATATTATGTAAGAGTCCTTATTAGGTCTTTCTTGGTTTATTTGAGCACAGATATGTCTGTACACACAAAGAGCTTCTCTGATAGTTGGCCTTTCCAAAGTACTTCCGTTGGAGGTCTAGGATCTCGACGAATTTCAGGCGTGGGCGAAAAAATAATATATTGATGTTTTTCCGGGTTTACACGCGAACCCACCTCACTCGAAAAACGACTATATGTTCCCATATAAAAATATTTCTGGCCGTTTCTCGACTGTGGATTTCTTCAAATTGTTCTAATTTATTCAGAAAATTATACAAATCTTCTAGTCACCCACCCCCCCCCTTTTTCCCCAGAGCCCAATTCCTCTTTACTCATGCCCCCCTCAGTTGACATATAATCTCTTTACACAATGCATCATTTATCAGATAATTATAGATCACAAATATAGTACTCACCAATCAAACACCTACATTATATCACATGTCAACCTATAAACTAATAGTGTGCAGTGCAAGATCTACAGCCACATATCCACTGTACATATCCAACTGCATGTTTTGAATAAGTTGAAAACTACCTATTGAATTTCTCTGTGCCCAATATAGAAAACAGTTGAAACCTCAAATTTTAATATTTGGCTTGACTGTCAGTCTTGCACAATATTTATTATTCACCAACCACACTGCACAGGGACTTAAAGATTTTAATTGTGTGTGTGTGTGTGTGGGGGGGGGGGGGGGGATGACAGCACTTTACTACAAATCAAACCCCACCCCTGGTTTTACAAAAAAGGTCCCCATCAACAACTGTGATGCCCCCCACCCCTCAACACACACACACACAAATTAAAATCTTTAAAAAAGTCCCTGCGCACAACACAAAAAACCTGTGTCAGGCTAAAATAAACACCATGCAAAGTTGAAGCTATAATTATACTGTATGGATTATGTGCATATTTGTATCTCGCCTGAAAATACAGATGCTTTATATTTGTAGACTAGTGATTTAATAGGTTTAATTAACCTGTTAACTGTTAGAATTTTGCCGATTTGTCTGTATGTCCACAATGCTCTCAAAACCTTAACATGTACACTCTGCCTCCTCCACAAGCTCTTATAATTTTTAGGAAAATAATTGTTTAAGTTAACTTTCGCATGTTGAGTGAAACTCAATTGCGTTTGTGAAGCCAGGGAACTAGCATAGAGCACATGCAATGGTTGATGGGAATTTGCATGCACCTATATACCCCCCTTCCCATGCATCCCCTCAGCATGGGCCCCCTCTCAAATTTCCTAAAGCAACTGCGGCCAAGGCAGATGTACACTAATAACAATAACAGATGGAAGAACAAATACAATATTTGTCAGCTAATTACTGACAGTGACAGCGTACAAAACCCTCAGATCAATAAACACATCAACTGATGCAACTGTGTCCACAAATCTTTGTGCCAGACAGTTTCTTGAATATAAATTAAGAAATAATCACCATATTCTCTGTTCTGAAGTCAGTCTAAAGCCTTTTTTAATCAACTACATAGACATAAAAACAATTATGTATAGGCAGTTGCAATAAATTGTCTATGCAACAAGTTCTTTCATAACAGAAACATATTTTTTACAAAATCCATACAGTCTGTATACTACAAGTAAACAACTGAATTGACAGCTACACAAGCAGCAAACATTTTAACATCAATTATTACAATTGAATAATATAATATATAGTACAGTAAGTAAACAACAAATCTGTCAGCCAGCAGCAATGTATGAACTCGCAAAAAACACAAACCAACTAGAAAGGGTTTTTTGAAGCACAAAAATAATTAATAAAATAAAAATAAAATCACTTTATGTAAAATGAAAGAGGTGCATACTGTACAGAACTTGATTTATAGACTGTTCTTGCTTCCAAGGACAGTCTACCCCTTTAAATAATTATTGAGTCGGTTTTCTTTGTTCTTCCAAGGGCTTTATTTTCGCATAAAGACCTTGAATACTAATTAGAAAAGAAATGAAGAAAAAAACTAGGAAAATCTTTGTCCAAGGTAGAAAAAATAGACAAAACTTTGTTGGAAAACCACCTCAATAATAATTTATTTAACGTCGGGATTTATGCCATATAAACCCCTTGGACACTGCGCATCCTTGGGTCTTTATCATAGCATAAATCCCTTGTTCTCGTGCTTTATCCTATACATAAAATCATTTTGCATTAGCCAGAAGATGAACTCATTCCTGTCCAAGGGTTTCCCCGGAGGTGAATAAACTCAACCGGCATTAGCCAGAATAAAATACTGACTGACTGACTTGGACAGGAAAGAGTTAATGTAAAAAAAGGTACTCTTTCTTAGCAGTACAGTAGCTCAGATTTTCATTTTCATTAAGGGCTTACTGGATTTTTCAAAAAAAGGGGAAAAAACAAGAGTTCTCAAAATTTGTCAGTGCTTTGTTTTGCAACTGTGTTTTATACCATCAAAATGCTTTCCAGTTTGCTCTGCGTGCCAGGTATTTCTAGGTAGTTTTTAAGATCAAGAATTTAAATTGTGTTTTGAGAGTCCTATAGTTGTGTAAAAAGTACTGGCTGGTAAACAGATTTTTGCTTTCTTTAAATAATAAAGTACAAAGCATGTACCAACTCCATAATCTTTAACCTATTTCTGCTCAGATGGCCAGAACTTGAGAAGTGAAATAAATCCAACAATACAAGTTAGGCAGCAGAAATGGGTTAAAGAAATCAATAATATACTGAATACTGATACAATTACAATGTATAGAGAATTCTCTAAGAATCCTTAGCAATAAGCTATACAGTAGAAATAACCATAAGAGATAAGAGATTCTAAGTTTCATTAAAATGTCTGTACAGTACACCAACATGAAATCACAAGCAAACCAGGTGTGAAAACCCTAAGAACAAACACCATAACCAATTCTCGATAGGTGGCCTCCCCTCTGACAAGTAGAACAATCTAATAACCCATCTAATACTTCACTCCTGAAAGTCTCAGCAGTTCACCACCTTTCAACCTCGTACCCAAACTCTTATCTTGTGGGGGTGGGGGAGTGCAGATAAGACCTTGTGTATGAGGTTGACTATCTTTTTGCTTTTCTTAAAATTTCCTACTGGCCAATACCAGGACTGTTTTACTTGTTAAGAGAAGTCACCGAGGTACAGTAGAAATGGTTTATTCCTGGTCTGATTCCTACCTTGTATATTCTTTCCTCTGCTGCATTGGTGGTTTGACTTGAATAACGTAACAGAAAACAACAGGAAACAAACCATCCATGACAGTACCATACCATACCAAGAGTATTGGCCTCATGCAAGTAAATCACTCAGATCAGAAATGTCACTTCCGATAGACTCCTGTGAAGAGATCTCATCTTCTTCTAGAAGCTCTTCTTTTGCTCGTCGAGAGTCGTGAATGTTTGCACTAAACCACCGATAAATAGACATTTTTTCCACAGTTACCTTCTTGTGGAACTGTTCACCCGACTGCTCCACGATTGCTAATGGGGGATTCAGATCATGTAAAATTCCCTCAACAGTCACACCATCCTTTACCAAAGCACTTTGAATGCCGTCTGTGAATGTGATCCCAGATTTGACACCAGATAACCGTGGGAACAGGACAATCTCCAAATCCTGAACATCTGCGATCAGTTGGTTGTTCCTCGAGGTGCACAACAGATGTTCATGTAGTTGTTCGAGGTGTTTCTGTATCAAAAGCCTCAGCTCTAGTTCTGAAAAGCCACAAGCCAGTTCACATAACCACGGTGTATCCTTGGAAAATGTCTTTGGAAAGACTTCCAAACCAATGCATTTCTCGAGCAGCAGGTTGACGATGCTACCTTGCTCACCTGAAGACAGACAGCTGAGGATGTCCCGCAGTACTTCACCACTCAGCTCTATCGCCCTTGATTCCATTTCCTTGAGTGTAATCATAGCCCGGTTGTATCTCTGCATTTCCACACACTGTTTCAGGAATTTCTCATACAACAAGTGACAAGGAGGGACATTTAACTCTAAGCCCTTTTCTTGCATTTCAGCGAGCACAGTGAATGACTGGTCAAAGTCATCTGAAGCAACATAATGATTCAAAATTGCACCATACATAGAGCTCGAGACATTTGGACTAGCATTTAGATTCTGGACAATTTCAAGAGCTTCGAGAATATGACTTTCTTCAAACAGCCTGGTAAACAATTGGTGTAGAATTTTAACGCGATACTCTTTTTCTTTCGGGGAAAGGATTTCTCCTTCCTCACCACAGGCATAGTTACTGGCACGTAGAACTTCCATGGCACCCAACAGTCCGTGTTGTGCAATGCCTAAACACAACTTCACAGCAATCAGGGCAACATTCTGGGCTGGAATATCCTTGGTGTAAGCCCCAAAGTTCTTACCACTCTGAAAATAGCTAATGTTGTGACTGTGAAGGGTTAGCAGAACATCGTAGCCATCATCAAATTGCTTTGAAACCAGACATCTCTCCATCAAACTCACACCAACAGCCCCAATAAACTGAGTGTCATATTGATCGAAGACATCTTGAACACTCTGATTTGATCTGCAACTCTTACCAGAATTGTTCTCCTTGTATAAGAACTCGACAAATGCCTTGAAATTTTGACCCAGCCCAGCAGATGTGTCTTTGATGAAACCATTTCGAAACAACTGCAAGTCTTTGTTTTTCAAATCTTCACTACTCGACCCCTTGCACTCTGCATACACAGCATAGACTTGTTGCCACTCTTTTGACTTAACAGCTGTTTCCACATGATGCTGTAAGTCATGGAATGCCTTGTCACTGGCATTGTTGTTGTTGTTGTCATTGTCAAGGTTCGTGTTCGTAGGATTTTGGTGTACAACTTTGTCATCGGAAAGATTAGATTTAACATTGGATGTTGGCTCCCACGAAAAGCTACGAACAGGCCTAGGTTTGAATGGTTGTTGAACCGGGAAATGAGAATCTGCTAAGAGTGGATGGATTGGAGGTCTGAGTGCAATCAATGGAGGTCTGCCATGAGGTCGAATTCCAGGACCACGTGGGTGACTATTAACTGGACCATGAAACCTAGGTATAGGATTACCACCATTTCTTTGGAATTGGGGTGTTGTGAATGGAGGTCTGTCACCACGCATCTTGTTAAACACCTGTGGGTTGAAGATTCGAGGAGGGACAGCTGGACGAAAAACTTGGAATGATGGAAATGGAGGACCAGTGTTTGGTAGGTTGTGATTAAGACCGTTGGGCAGTGCTGTGTTGAAAACAGTGCGACCAGGATTATCCACAGGAGAAGTAGCTTTGGAGTTAAACCAAGGTTTCATATCTGCCGTTGCACCACTATCTTTAGAGTTTTGACCATCATCAATGCTCTCTCGCTCAGACTGGTCAGATTCCCAAGTAGGAAACTGGTGGTTGGGTGCATCATGGGAAAAATTACAATGCCCACCTCTATAACAGTAGCCTCGTTGCATGAAACTGAAACAAGGCTTCCGATGAAAACCACCATTGACAAATCTGTCAGACTGATTGCGAGGTTCTTCCCTTTTCACAATTGGAGGTGGGGCAGGCTTCTTTGGCAGAACTTTCCTTGTTTGACGAAGGGTAGCATAGACTTGCACCGAAGCATCTGGGTTGTCATCCCAATTCTCCAAGGCTTCCATCATCTCTTTGAGAGTAGAGACTGGCAAGGACAATGGTGATCTTTCGCATTTCAAAAAGAACTGATAAATCAGACCATAATCTTTTACGAGCAATGCCTTTGCAATGAAATGGTGCAAAAACGCTTCAGTGGGCATGGTGCCATCTTTAATCAGACCAGCGTAACAAGCTTCGAGTTGTTGGGCATCTATGGTGGGGCCTGATAGGATGTGACCAATATCAACTGGTGACTTCTGCATGGCAAGAACCTTCATAGTGTTTTTGGCACATAGTAAATTCAAAAGTGGTTTGATGGATTTCGACTCCTGGAAAAGATTGATCAATTGCAGTGTTGTTGAGGGGTTCAATGCCACTCCATTCTGTTCCATTAGGTTGTGAACCTGACAAGCACTCTGGACATTGTGCATAGGAGGACTACACAACATGGCCAACAATGAGTTCCATAGCCCAGTATTTACTTCTTTCAGCTTGTTTGACTGGCAACTGATCAGGAATGACACACAACTGTTCACAATAGCGAACTTTCTTTGTACGTGAAAAGGAAACCACTTGATGTCTTGTATAACTTCGACAATCTTAGCAGGACAAACCACCAAACATTTACAGAAGTCACTGATGAACCGTTCCATGGTGTCCTCTGGGGGAAATTTCCTTAAAACTTTCATGGCCTGGTAGTTGCTAAACGCCTCTTGAATTCTCTGACATCGACCCAGGGTAAGACTGACCATGACAAAATCAGTGGGTTTCACATTTCCCTGTCTCTTGATAATCTCAAACACACCTAGCACTGCCTCACACAGAATGGGAGTGGGAGTAGATCTACTAACTCTCTCGCACACACTCATTGTCTCTTCCAAAATTCTTACATCAATGGCACAATTTGTTTGATCTAACTTGTTGATCCACGACCATGCATCGCCAACATTACCAAGCCCCAGATTCACCTTGATGCCATCGAGCAGGCCAGATTGCCCTTGTGGTGAAAAGCCTTCTGATCGATGTCCACCCGTTGACCTAGCTTTGCTTTTCTGGGGGTGGTCATGGGAAGAACTTTGGCTAGAGCTATGGTAGTTCTCTGATGTTTTCCCCTTTGGTGGATTTGATGAAGAGCTCCCAGACTCACGTCGTCGTGGGCCCTTGGATGACCCTTCAGATCTGGAGTTTTCACGATGAAACCTGGGGCCCTTTCTACTACCCACCACGTTACCAACAGATTCTTTCCCACTATTCTGGTTAACCAATGGGATTTTAAAAGACTTAGACACACGCTTATTTGTATTAAAATGATCACCTACCAAGTATTTCTTTACTGATCCACTGTCCTTGGTCTTTGTAAGTAGACTGCGTAGGTCACTGGACTTATCCTGGCCTTCCGCCATGTCAAACACACTGTCTTGTGATAGACTTCGTTTCAACATTGGCCTTGGCTTCACATCCTGAAACAATTCATCATCATCAGCCATAATAGACATGACATCAAGTTTGTCGTCGTCATCAAAGGTACTGCCCACCCCTGATGGGAGCACAAAACTGTTACGTGTGGTGGCCGAGTCAGATTTTAATCTATTACTGGAAGCCATCTGAAAGAATTTATGATGTACCATTGTTTTACTCGGAGAATGGTTATAGTTCAGTTTTTGGTTGCCTGTAGAGTTTATAATCATTCGTGCTCCAGGGACTGTTTCCAATTCTGGCTCATCATCGAGGTCACTGTCAGATTGTGCACCCAAGGACAAGGGTGGGGAAGCTGGTGGTATTAAAGGGGTGGATGTTCGCTGGTCTTGAGCAGTGAAAGAAGTCACCCTTGGGGACCATCCTGCATCCATAACTTGATATTTGACTTGGGATTCGCTGCCAGGTGATCTAATGGGACTCAATTTTCGCTTTTTGGCTGGGGACCGCAGTTGTCCCCGCCTGATAGTTTCTCCATCGTTGCTTGCTCGGAGCATCTTAAACCGTTGAAGGGATTTTTCACTTCGTATCATCCCGCGCACATTTCCAGGCACTGCACTCTTCGTGACCGAACGAGAATAGTTCCCCGAGCTGATACGAGTCAACTGGATGGTCGGGAGCATCAGTTTCTTCGCGGGGACTAATTTCACAACATTCCTCATGTCGCCCGAGAAGTTGTTTTCTTCGATATTCGGTTTGGTCGTACTAACGATGTTGTTAATCGCTTGTGTTGTCACTGTCGCCGTTGTTTTCGACTCTTTCTTCTCGCTCTTTATCTCGTCCAGTGTTTTCACGTGAAACGACGGCTTCCCTTCAAAGCCCGAGTTGAAAATACTACGGTTCAGTTTGATCTTTCGTGCAGGCCTAGCCCTCTGATTGCGCTTCGTCTCCTTCGCCATGTTGACTTTGAAGGGTTTTCGCTTTAATAACAGCGGCTGTGTTTGGCCTGCTTCTGCTACTAAACGAATGTCACGGTTTTCCGAAGGAACAGTCACATCGGATTTGACCGTTTTCCCTCTCTCGGTATCGCCAGTGAGGATAATTTTTCTACTCATAATCACATAAACAGTCCAACGCCATTTTCCAAAGCTTAGACCATGTGCAAAAATCTGATATGCCTTCGCTCTCGCTCGTGCCGACCATGCTGCGAGTGCTTCCGAAGAAGACACGAACAACGAGTTCAGGAAATTGCCTGGTGGGTTTTGCGCAAAACAAAGTATCGAGTTTCTAGTTTTCGCGCCCAGAAAATAAATCCGACATTCCGACAAGAACTGTTTTTCTGTTTGTTTGTTTGATTATTTGATTATCATAAACTTCAGATTGTTTGTTTTTAACTCAATATGAAACTAAGTGGGCAGTAGGCTGTAGTAAAATTTTCATTGTCTTATAATATTAGTTAGACTTAGTTATAAAATGCCACATTCTTTAAAAGCCGTAACGCTTGACCGACATCCGGGTAAAACACCTGGCCTCGGCGTCGGGCTGTCGAAAAAAAACAAACATCATCTTGATCGTGTCGATCAGACCAGGTGGTTTTCATATAGTAAACTTGGCGACAGAACAACAAAAACTTCAAGTCGCACGAACGTCAGTTATATAATAAAACGCGCGACATCTGACCCTTACGCAACATAGTTTTCAGATTCGCAAGATGGACGAGAAGTTCACTTGGTTTCTACTCTCGTATCTTCGCAACGAGTGCTGAATGTCGACAAATCAATCTAGGGCCATTGACATTGCGGACAAGTGGTCGCGATTTACAGACATTACAACATATCAATTTTTCACCGAAATAATTGGAAGTCGGTGAAAGTTCGCAAGCCGGCTCGCAGGCTACGTTTTGAACTACGCAGTTGACTGCTTTCATGCACGTGACATTTGGAGGAAATCTGGAAATTTTTCCGATCTTGCCCACCCAGAAGTAATATAAGAGGCTGGTTACACTTCTAAATGAGTTCTTGACATAGATTAGATTTATGTGTGCTCCAACCCACGCTAACATACTATGGGAATATTCTTCTTTGTTCCTTCCTATTTACCACATTTAACATGCTTTACTTTTTCCTTATGGCATTTCAACTCTGACTGTTATACACTTTGGTTACGTTGATAGTTGAAACTTTCGAATTAATCAAGCGATGACTTGGGAGACAGTACTTTCGGGGGGGGGGGGGCGCTACTTTCGGGATTCTACGGTATTCTTAACCAAAACTGTTTCATGCACAAATTCTGAGCTGCAAACTAAAGCTGCGCATTAATTCATGAAATTACATGAACACAATAAAGGCACTGTGACAAAAGTTTTGATTCTTTTTTATAAAATTTTAGGGCTTCTAATTAAATTATAGCGAAGTAGGTATAAGTTGAATCAGGCTAAGTATTACATTCTCCTACATGCTCTACATTAAGCAATTATAATTGTCAGATATATAATATGTATAAAAACAAAGAGAAAGAACCCAATGCTTTAGGCTGTACCATTATCAATACCATCATCACCACCATTATCAATACCATCATCATCACCACTATCAATACCATCATCACCACCATTATCAACACCATCATCACCACCATTATCAACACCATCATCACCACCATTATCAACACCATCATCACTAATATCTCACCACCATTATCAACACTATCATCACCATCATTATCAACACCATCATCACCACCATCATAACCACCATTATCAATACCATCATCACCACCATTATCAATACCAGCATCACCACCATTATCAACCCCATCATCACCACCATTATCAACACCATCATCACCATCATCACCATCATCACCACCATTATCACCACCATCATCACCACCATTATCAACACCATCATCACCACCATTATCAATACCATCATCACCACCATTATCAATACCATAATCACCACCATTATCAACACCATCATCACCACCATTATCAACACCATCATCACCACCATTATCAATACCATCATCACCACCATTATCAACACCATCATCACTAATATCACCACCACTACTGGTATTACCATCATAGTCATCACTATCATACCATGCATCACCATCATCACCACTGTTACCACTACAATCATTAAGCCACTATAACTCCATGCATCACCACCACTGAAATATCACCATCATCACCAATGCTACCACCACAATCTGAATCATCACTACTAAAATATTGGAATATATGAATGCAGCTTACTTTGAATATACCACACTGCATTGGGTTTAACAGTGATGTTGAAATATAACATCACATTTGTTGATCACTTTACTTTTGGAAACTTACCTACTGTAGCAATAGGGGAGTTCAAGGTTTTTTTCGCCATATTGCAAGGGGTGCAAAACCATTGGGGCGAGCGCACGGCCATGCCTATATATCCTTGTTAAAATCATGGCGAAACTCGCGAAGCAAGAAGGATATCGCTTCGGTTTTTGTCGAATTCGTCTTTAATCGTCGTTTGGATAGCTTTTCTGTGGTCTGGTATGTTCGTTCTTTGATTTCAGACCATTATCGCTGATAACCAACGCGTAGAAACGCTATAATACGAAAGTTTCCTCAACTGAGGGGTGGCTGCGCTGTTATGACGGACCATTGGTATTGAAGGCTGATATATGGATATTCTAGACAAATGTTTGCTTACGCCAAGTTTCTGCCGAAATCTGGTGATTTCGCCGCTTGTTAAGGACCAAAATGTTAAGATAATACCTCTTCACCCAATATAGACTGCGTTTATTGTTATCGCAGTATCCCACTACACAGCGAGGCGTTTTGTCTCTGCTATGAAAATAGACAAACAGCCGCGTCCCGTGTCTGCCACAATGGCGCAGCCACCCCTCAGTTGAGGAAACTTTCGTATTATAGCGTTTCTACGCGTTGGTTATCAGCGATGATGGTCTGAAATCAAAGAACGAACATACCAGACCACAGCAAAGCCATCCAAACGACGATTAAAGACGAATTCGACAAAAACCGAAGCGATATCCTTCTTGCTTCGCGAGTTTCGCCATGATTTTAACAAGGATAAATAGGCATGGCCGCGCGCTCGCCCCAATGGTTTTGCACCCCTTGCAATATGGCGAAAAAACCCTTGAACTCCCCTATTAAAGTTATTGTACATACAAGGACTCTATCAAAGTTTCTAAAGAAGCTGAAAGTTCATGGGTCACTATTGTTCCTCACAAGACATGCTATGGGTTTAAAAAGGACTACAGATCGATGCAAACAAGATTTTAGGAGTGTTTAGACATACAGTGAAACCTCGTTAATACTGTACGATCATTGTCAGGCAAAAAAATTGTGGTGGTAATAATGGGGTGGTTGTATTAATGGTGGAGTATTACACTATTTAAGGTATTCAAGCCAGAAAAAAGTGGTTGTTATGTAATAATGAGGTGGTCGTATTAACAGGGTGGTCGTATGGTGGGGTTCCACTGTATTCATTTTATTAACATTTGCACATTGCTATAAAAGAAGGTTACAGAACAGAGTGAAGAGGTCGTAAACTGTCAAGATTTTCAGTAATGAAAAGCTGACATTTCGAGGAGGGCCCTACATCACATTTCACTCTCAGACTGATGAATGCCTCTGCTCAAAATGTCAGTATTTTATTGTTAGCCTACTGAAATCTTGACAGTTTACCAGCTTTTCACTTTGCTCTTAGCGATTGTAGCCTATTATAATCAAACCAGATGTTCTCTTGTGTGCGTCTTTGCAATATTGATATGCAACACTGCAATTTTGATTGATGGATTCAATCAGCAAATGCTTTATCACGATTCCTCGATAGGGATGAGCCGATCAATGAAAATCAAATTTACCGATCTGATAAATTCCGATATGATTTACAATCTGATCGGCCAATTTATCAGTGGTTACCGATATTTGCCAACAAGAATTCCGGACATTTGAATTTGCGGCAAAACACTAGCAAAACATAACATTGTATATTGTTTGACAAAGATAACGTGATCATTAACCATCAGCAAGAACGGAGTTTAAGTTCAAAAATGATGATGAAGAATGCTATTGATGAAAGTCGGAAAAAAAAAGTTTCACAAAACAAGAAATACGACATGTTAAACATGATGCACTTATCAAATTAAATTCGACTGTTCTTTGTGGAATCACTATAACTTAGCGTTTTTCTTAAAAAAATATAAAAATTCACAAGTATAAAACCCAGGATAGTATTTATCGGACCACCGATATATGTTGATGTGATCGGCCGATAACCAATCAGCCTGAAAGTTGCCGATTATCGGCTTCCACCGATTAATTTCCGATTATTGGCCCATCCCTATTCCTCAATGGGTTGCCCTAAAAATTCATTTTAAATGCCAAACTTTGGATAATGGGAAATTCTACATAAAGTTAGAGCCACACCTTCAAGTATAACATCACATTTATGTGTTGTTCGATGTTTAAAATCAATATTTTAAGCAACCCATTGAGGAATCGTGATAAAGCATTTGCAAAGTTACTGATTGAATCTGCCAATCAAAATTGCAATGTTGCATATCAATATTGCAAAGTTGTAGGCAAGAGAACATCCAGTTTGACTATAACTGAATAATGTGTCTTTAGAAATACCCAGCCTCGAGGCAGAGCAAATGGAAACTTACAATGCAGTACTCAAGGATCAGGCCTTCGAGCAAAGTTTAGGTACAGACCAACTTACAGTACACATGTAGCAGCCCTTTCACAATGGACTTCACAAACCATGACGTTCTCATATTGCAAAAGAAAAAAATATCATAAGCATTTCTAAAATGAAAATTCTCGAATTATCCCCCCTAGGTTTGATGGTGTCATGTGTGGCGAACTTTACCCGGACTGTAATTCTTGTCAATGGTCGGATCTTGTAAAAACATGTGTAAGCATTTTTCATTCTGCGCTAATGGATGGCCAGCAATTCTGAAAATTAAAAAAATGTGTTTTATTAATACAGTATATGGCTTAATCTAAGTCTTTGTTTATACTAGAATAAATAAATTCCAAATGGTTTTCCATGCCAGACAAAAATGTAAAAAAACACATACCGTACATAATATACTGGTACGACTTTGTAAGGAATTTCAATATTCTTACCGGTTGACAAATGCTTCCAAGCCTTGACGTCTTTCTTCAATAAATTCATCTTCAAATATTCCTGTATGCCAGAAATGAGGAACAATTACATGTACTATTACTTTAATCTATAATACACTGTATGTCAGGCCTATCACTGAGAAAAAACACAGGCGTGCTGAGGTTAGCACGCCTCTGCTGACCTAGGTATGCGATGACGTGCGATGGCGTACAACGCTTTCACAACACAATAAATAGTTTGCAAAACATAATTTAATGGTTAATACAGTCATGTAGTTTTATTTGGACTGATTTTTAAAAAACAATGAATCATTTTCAGTTGTCTGACCAAAATACATGACAGACCAAAACGCTGTAAAAGGTGGTGAACTTCCAAAATCATTAAACGAAATTATTTCACTGCGTTTTGATTTTTCATAACAAACACTACCTAGTATGCAGTACTACACTTTTTTACATGAGAGATAGTTTAGCTTGCTGTAATCAAATTGTCGCCAACAGGATCACCATCAACATCGTCGTCAGATTGTCGCTGAGATCAGCGCTACTCTGGTCGTTGTAGTCATTGCTGCTCAGATCGTCATCGGTAACTTTGAACATTACATAGCACAGAGAACAGTTTTAGTTCTTTTTTAGAGAAAAAATAGCCTGGACAACAAGCTGAATAAAGTGATTTAAAAAATCACTAGCATGCACCGTTCATTTCGCACCATCTAGTGTACATAGTTATTGTTTTCAGATTATTAGTGTTTTGCATTTTTGGTGCGCTACCATGCGTGTGAACGCGCGATGGCTACTGATTTGTAAATTAAATTTCTTTGCGCCGTTTTCTTCTCATGACGGAGCTCATTCTCATGACAGAGCTCTGATTACACATTGTATGAACCAATGGATGCGACTGCAGGACAAACAACCCGACAAGAGTAAACAGATACACCATAATTCTGAATAAAAAATCCTGAATTTATGATCTTTCAGGCGTGCGAGCAAACGCACGCCTCGTGTTCTTCAGGCGTGTGCCAAGGCATGCGCGTGTGATTGCACACCTCTTAGTGATAGGCCTGGTATATGTACATGTATATTCAAAATTAACCATATACATGTACAGTACATGTACTGTAGTAGGGCGCTGTATAGATAGTGCAGAAATACAACTTGAAAATACCATTATCATGCTTAGCTTTGTACTAACCATCATCGCCTCTAAATGGTAGCAGTCTCTTCAAAGCTTTTCCAGGTAATTGTGGAACTACAATCTATTGAGAAAATCAATACACAAATGACAAATTATTTTAATTATTTATACAATAACCTTTACAGTAGTTAGCTCTAGGCACTGGGGTAACTTTTCAAGTCCTGGAAATACATGACTTTTATTTAAGAAATGGCTCATGGTTTAGTGTGCTTCATCGAGTTATGGATGCACGCGGGAAATTGGGAGAGCACGAAAAAAGCGTAAGAGTTGGTTGAGGTGTAGCCGAGATTTTTGAGTGCTCTTCAAATTTCCCAAGTGCATCCATAACTCGATGGAGCACACTAAACCATGAGCCATTTCTTTTATAACATAGCATTAAATCCTTTCACAAGCCGGCAAATCATTTTGGTTGTTGTGTTTTTTCTACTTTCGTAGCCAAGTCTTTTTTGTTCACTAAAATCCAACCAAAAGGACAGTTTAAACATGGTTACCCAGACCCAGTTTATGTTTTCTGGGTCATCGTTCTTTATTACTCAATAAAATTAAATGACTTGGTATTTTGATAATATAAAAGGCCATAAAAAGTCAATTTAACACTCAGTTTTGTTTTGAAAATTTTTCCCACGCTTTTTTGCCGTGCTCCATCGAGTTATGGCAGCCAATCAAAAACGTTGCTATATCAAAGCTATGTTATAACAGTATTTTGACATAAAACTTGATGAAAGCCTTGTTTATAATTATAATTTATGCATGTATTTACCTTACTGTCCCTCTCCAGTTCAGCTTTCAGCCATTCAAAATCACTGTATCTTCGACGCACTGATGAATTTTTTAACTTGAACACTGGTAGATTAGACTAGTTGTAAAAACAAACAACGTGTATAGTACTGTAGGTACTAACTGTATTCCATGGGGAAGAGACTACATGTACCTGCTATTATTATCACTAGCCTTTAGCCATTTGTGACAAGTCCCAGGTGCAAATCAAAATCTTTATGCTGTCATGTATCATGATTTTTTAAAGTGTCTAAGAAGTGAAAAATACGTTGGTATTTTTGTTGTTTTATTATACAGAGGAGCATGACAGGAGCACTCACTGAAAATTTCAAGAGGATCTGATGTGGTTTTCACCCTATCAACTCTCAAAAGTTGTTGTGGATAGTTTTTTTTGGGGAAATTTCAGCTTTTTGGTAACAATGCCTTATGACGTACGCAGATGGATCATTAATAGTGAAATCTATTATCCTTATGCATAGTTGTCCATCTGTGTACGTCATAAGCATTGTTAATGAAAGCCCAATTTTTCTCAAGAACGAACTAGCCATGGCAAACTTTGCGAGTTAATAGCATGAAAGCAACACATCAGATTCTCTTGAAATTTTCCGTGAGTGCTCCTGCCACGCTCCTCTGTACAATAAAACAACAAAAATGCCAACGAATTTTTCATTTCATAGACACTTTAAATCACAACCTGGAACTATCAAAAATACCAACACAAACGCAACAAAAGCCAAATAATGTTTCAATTTAATATATCAAAATGTTGCAAATTATGAAATTATTATCAAAATGTTGCAAATTATCAATTATCGAAATGTTGCAAAATAACAAGCAAAAAAACGATAAAAAACCAACAAATAGTTACTACAGCGGCAAAAAATCGTAATTACAATACAATTTACATGTACATGTATATTGTAACTAATCTTGTCAAATTATATGCATGTGTCAGCGTGTTAGCAAATAAACCTCGAAAACGTACACAAAATTGAAATAAATCAGCGATAAAATTAGCAACAATTAATCTATAGCAATCTGGAGAAGTCGTTGAATAACTTGGGCATACGTCTCAATACGGCATTTTTAAAGTACACCGCGTATAAATTGTAAACGCTGCCAAATATTCAAACACGCAGAGGCCAGTGTGAACTTAAGTGCGAAAGTTCTTCCAAAACACGTTCAGAAACCTATAGCTTCTAGAAATTTTGGAATATACTATTCTTATAAGCAGTTAACAATGCAGAAGCATTCGGGTTTTTCCAGAAAGATGAGTACTACCGTAATCGGCGTTGCACAATCGAGTATTTGGAAAGAGTGAGTCGAGAGAGGAATGTCCTCAAATACCTTACCTTCATTCGAACTTCGTAGTCCGTGTAACGCTTCTTTCCGATGCCGTGGGTTTCTGGGCTAACGACGTCGACTTCTAGGAAATTAGCTGGTGCCGCGTAAGCGTCGTCGAGTGTTTGGGGCTTTGATTCAAGCCTTTTCGTGTCTTGTCGATCCGCCATTGCAAACTCGCCTAGCGAAGCTTTAGCTTCCGGCATGGAACGCAACCAAGAGAAAAAAAGTCTGGGACCGAGCGCTAGGCCAACGAGGAGGGGGGGGGGGGGGTATACCATAGGTGGTCTTGAAGGTCTTGAGCAAGTACAGCAGACAGCAGTACGCTTTTGAAAACTTGCTGTGGAAATGAACTCCAAATCTCCAATGATAATCTAAGTAGTTTAACTCGATAATGTTTATGGACAGTGCCTTTTAACTTCAGTTTTCCCAGAGGCAACAGGAAGATAGCCGATCTGACACTGCAAACAATATGGCGAATTTTGGGGACAGAATCAACTTAATCAAGTGGATTGTATTGGTATGTATCCCGGCGTAGTATCGTACAGTACGATATACGCGATCGATGAGAATCGGTGATTGATAAGCCAATCCAGGTCAATTGTCTAATTGATATCGATTGCTATTTAGTATTCAATTCCCGATCGAAATTCAGAAAATTCTGCTATTTCTCAAATATTGTCAATTTGTCAATATCGTCATCAATTTCTGAGACATTAAAGGCACCACATGTGGGGTGTGGTACAGGCCAACTGATCAGGCCTCATGACTAGACTTGTTCTCTAATTTGATGGCCTTGTCTGTGTTTTTAATACAGGATATGGTACTTCTCAACATCCTATCTCATTCAGGTGCTTCCTTGGCACACTTGAGATGTGCAAGGCCACTGAGATGGGGGTGAGAGGGAGTCAGTTTGCCCCAGGGCCTCAAAGACTGTGAGGCCTCAGAGATCAAGGGGCCTTTAAATAATTTTTCAAGAGATCTTTAGTACTGTATATGGAAAGTGTCCACATATTAGCAAAAAGTTGATTTAGTTGTTTATTTCAAACTGTAATAACCACAGCTCCCAAAATGCAGGAAATAGTTCAAATACCCTTTTAGTGACCCGAGAATTTAAAATATTCTGAGGGGCATCAGCCCCAGACCCCCTAGTAAGGGGCCTCCACACTGAGTGTAGCCTTAAAGCCCTAATCAAATGGGAACGCAAGTCATTGCAAATTGGCAGTCACACTATCTCAGCCAGCCACTCTGAATAATTTCCTGAAAATATTATGTACCGTGACAAAGTTAAAACTTGTTTAAGACACTCATGTAACCTTTATTTTATTAATTTGGGTGTTCGAACAACTGCCACAGAAATTTGTGATTGCCAACTTGCGATGACTTTGATTATGGCTTAAGAGAGGAACTGACATTTTAAGCTTTGGTGACCCAAGGTGGGTGAAATCTACCCAACTCTGCAGTATTTTTGAACTCAGAAAAGTTGGAAAAGCACACATGATGCAGTGTAAAACACATCAGGACAGACATGGCATATTGGCCCACTTGGAATGTGGAAAAATGTTTCGTTTTGGGGATTTGTAGACCCATACATATACTTAAGCTTTATATTGCTAATTAAGGAGAGAAATTTAACCAAATATGATATAATACAATACAGTATTCCTGATTTTTACATTCTTAAATATACTAGGTTATTTGGACTGGTATTAATGCTCTACTTTTTGGCCTCACCTTTGAAAAGTATAATTCAAGCAAAGAATATTATTATCTCAAGGCTGTTACAAAGGTATATATACACTGTTGTTCAACTACACTGTATTTTTTTTGACATTTTTCCAGCTTGTCTTGCACCTGAAATGTCAGGCCTCTTCTCGCAGATGTCTGGCATTTCAGGCTAAGGAGTTAGTGAGTACTGTAACTGAGTGCAGTCGTCGTATTACAGTAGCACACAATCATGTCTTTCACCAGCTTGGCCACATTTTAGAGGAGCTGCTTGACCAGTTTGACTCTACCAAACTCCAACAGCTGTTCTTTGAGTACTCCGGTTTCCTCCTGTAGCAATACTGCACCAATGAGGGATGGCCCTTACTGGACCCCCAGTTTAGATCATATACACTGTATAACTGGTCGAGTTATCCAGTATAAATAGAGTTAGTTTATAGCTACAGCATAGGCGTAGAGTATGGGGGGCTGAGGGGCTTTAGCCCCCTGGAGAAATCTCAATGGGGGGGGGGCTGAGCCCCCCCAGAAATTTTGCAGCAACTGACTCAATCATCATTCACAAATTATAGGTTACTCGTTAGGCTAAAGTAACTGTTACAGCCTCATTCCTGTCAGCCAAAATTAAGCACCCATATACAGTGATAATTTTTCATGATGTCTTACACTGCTAAAGTCAACCGAAAAATTTCGGCTGACTCGAGCGGGATTTGAACTCGCACCTTCGGGATTCCGGTCCGCCGCTCTACCTGTTGAGCTATCGAGCCGCACAGGGATTGGAGGCAAGTTCTATCCAACTTAAGTGCACGAGATATTCTCGCGACAACTTAACGCTTATCCGTGAGGACGTGCAGTGTTTCAATTCTATTGCAGAATTGACGTGCAGAGTTGACGTTACAGAATTGACGTGCAATTCTATTATAGAATTGAAACACTGCACGTCCTCACGGATAAGCGTTAAGTTGTCGCGAGAATATCTCGTGCACTTAAGTTGGATAGAACTTGCCTCCAATCCCTGTGCGGCTCGATAGCTCAACAGGTAGAGCGGCGGACCGGAATCCCGAAGGTGCGAGTTCAAATCCCGCTCGAGTCAGCCGAAATTTTTCGGTTGACTTTAGCAGTGTAAGACATCATGAAAAATTTTCTCATGTTTCTGAGGATGATTCTGTAATACAGTGATAAGTCAACCCAATAAACACAAAATCGAAAAATTGTTGAAATGTGTTGTATTTTAACTAGTTTTTATGACATTTCATGACCTTCAGTGTTCTTAAAAATCACCCCTCGGAATGCAGGAAATGGCATTTCCAAGACTCTAAATTTCAAAAATTTCCAGGGGGCCATGCCCCCGGGCGCTGTTCAGCACTTCAGCCCTTCAGCCCCCCTAGACATAAACAAAACTCTACGCCTATGAGCTACAGTAATTTGCAACTCATTTTATGCCTACATTTTTGGAAGTTCATTCGGAAGCTTGTAGTTCGTTTTGAACTCTGCATTTGATTGGTTGATTGGTTCCTAGCAGCCAATCAAATGCGTAGTTCAAAACGAAATTTGAACTTCCCAATGAACTTGTGAACTTCGGAACGAACCTCCAAACATTTGGGTGAAAAGTGAGTTGCAAATGACTGTAATGCTTTTAATTGTCTCTGGGTAGATAATTATACCGCCATTTGCAGTTGAGCTTGCAGCTTGCTAATTTAAGACGTTGTGTCATCGTTTGAAACTCTGCGTTCATTGGACCGCAACGCATTGTTTCCAAGGGCACAACGTGACGTTGCTACGGAGCTTTGACAGGGTTTCAATTAGTGATTAATTTGTTATTCGCGATCGTGGCGAGTAGATATTATAAAACAATGTCTAGTAAACGATTTAGCAAGGTCGGACGGACATGTAATGTTGGGAAAGTTCTAGCTATCATGACCTAAGGAGAAGCATTATTGATAAGATAGCGGAAAACGGTAGAGAAAGAGCAACGGCGACAGTTATAACAAATTAATCACTAATTGAAACCCTGTCAAAGCTCCGTAGCAACGTCACGTTGTGCCCTTGGAAACACTACGTTGCCGTCCAATGAACGCAGAGTTTCAAACGATGAAACAACGTCTTAATTAACGCAAGCTGCAAGCTCAACTGCAAATGGTGGTACTGTATCTCCAAGTAATTAGTCTGAACATGATACAGTAAATGTAATTGTATACCATTAACTATACAGTACGGTACTTGATATGTTACTTAAATACTACACCTCACTACTTTTTTCCATTTGAATCATGTTTATTAAGGATGGACTGCCATGGGCAAGAGGAGCTGCTGCTGTTATAAATTTCAACTGTTTTCTGATACTTCTCCCAGTCTGTAGGAATATGATGTCTTTTTTTAGAGGCCTTGATGTAAGTTCAACATTGTTTTCAACTGGGAAATGAATTTTAAATAAATGAATGTACTTTAGTGAAAATTTGTATCTTAAAAAAATTGTGTTTCTGAGCTGCTGTCATTAATTCTGATTAGTGTTGTGGCATGGGCACAAACATTCAGCGTCTTCTGGATAAAAATGTCAACTTTCATCGATATATAGCGTATGTGATATGTTTTTTCACAGGTTAGTTCTTTCAATTGTGGTAAAACATTTTATTTGTATTGTGTGAGGGGAAGAGTAGAGTAGAATAGAGTAGAGTAGAGTAGAGTGGAGTGGAGTGGAGTGGAGTGGAGTAGAGTAGAGTAGAGTAGAGTAGAGTAGAGACGTAGAGTGGAGTAGAGACGTAGAGTAGAGTAGAGTAGAGTAGAGTAGAGACGTAGAGTAGAGTAGAGACGTAGAGTAGAGTAGAGTAGAGATGTAGAGCAGAGCACAGCAGAGTAGAGTGGAGTAGAGTGGAGTAGTGTGGAGTGGAGTGGAGGAGAGGAGAGTAGTGGAATGGAATGGTACTGGAATGGAGTGCATTTAAGGTGGAGTGGGTGATGGTGGTGAGGTTTGGTTGAGTGAAGTGTAGTAGCGTCTCGCAACCTAGGGTATTTGTATCACATTGTATAGTATTGCAATGTGTCACAAAGTAACGTAACGTCTCGCGATATACGTACTGCAATTTTCTACGAACGTATAACGTTTTGCAACGTAGCGCAATGTTTTATAACGTACAGTAGCGTAACGTGTGACAACCACGCATGCGCGTAACGACTCACAACGTATTGCCTTGTCTCCGCGCAAAGTAACGTCATACAAAGTACTCCAGCGTAAGGTGTAACACTTTGCATGCAACATAACTTAACGTCTCTAAACGTATTGGTATAAGCCGGTATAACGTATACGTTTACTGTAAAACTAACCTCGTTTAGTTACATATAGGCATAACGTTGTTCCTCAGCGACGAGAGGCAGTGGGCTAACAGCACACGCGCTGTACAAGAGCTGCTTCTCCCCGTGTGTAACATCATAACACATTTCAATGTAACTTGTGACCTCGTAGCCTGCCTAACATAACGTCTTGGTACTTAACATCCCTTTACGTAACGTCAGGGATTATTTTAACGTGCAGTGATAACCAATTTGTGCAGTGATAGATGAGATTTGTGCAGTGACAAGCGTAATTTTGTGCAGTGATAAATTTTTCTTTAATATTTAAGAATGGGTGTTATTCGTGAAAGGATTGCATCAGAAATTATGTTCAAAGGCACAGTATACATACTAGGCCTACATTCCAACATCTACTATTTAATATCAATATTTAAATTAGCAAATACACAAATAAGACGATAAGTTAAAGGACCCTGGTCCACTATGTTCTGATAACGTTAAGCGTACCTTATAGACTAACAGCCTTATGCCCTTAATTTCAACTTTCAAGATACATGAGTATAGCTACTATAGCAGGCCCTACCGCCCTAATAAACAAAACGCTAGTGTTCTTACTATTTAGTCAGACTACCCAACGGTGCTAACCAGCCAACCCCACATAACATGCTTGAGGCTTCTCAGGTCGATGCGTCTGTGCGCGTGTGCTACTGTTTGACCATTGTTATTTTGAAAATGCGAATGTATACTGTGCGAAAGGGATTTCAAAATCATTAAAAATTGGGAAAAGGAGGGCCGCTTATATGTATACTATGACAGTATAACTAGTTGATTACTGACGATCTACCGAGCTACTCAGTGCTCCATCGCTGTTTAACGTCCTACTGAAGTTAGATTTTTTTCACTCTTTGTGCAGTGATAAAAATTCCTTAAAATAATCCCTGCGTAAGGTAACGTCTTTAAAGGCACCGCGTACGTATATAGCAAGCAGACTTTAGTAGGCCGATTTTACTCTGTCTAACACCAGGGTGAAATACATATTAAGATTTGAGAGTCAGATCACTCAGATGCCGTGCAGAAAGAGTTATTAGGTCCCTTTATATCCCATGCAGATGCCGTTGCCAACAAGTTTATTCGGTCCTTATTTTGTTTCTCTAGCTGTTCACATCGGGGCGCATATTTTCAACTTTGAAAACCTAGTGAATGCTTATGTTGGTTCTGGCTTACGCCACGACCTCAGTGCATTGTCTGACAATGTTGTTAAGAACACGACGTTTATCAATCCAGTTCGAAAGCCAAATTCTGTGAGTAACTTTCTGTATGTTTTTTATACTACGTCCATAATACTTACTGAACATGAAAAATCGCACTCGTGTCTATTTTAATTTTTCGACTTCTATTTGTTAGGATCCACCAACAGAAGTATTTCGCACTGGTAGGCATTCATACATCAAGTAATTTATTCTAACTAGGTGGATTTGCCTCTACTTTCCGGACATGTAAAAGAAATTTTGGAATTGTCAGTTTTAATGTTTTACTTCATTTGCATCCAAAAGATCATAAACTGTGCCATTATTTGGAAGGGGAGGCGCAAGAGGCACGTGCCAGGGGCCCAGGGCTGCGTTTCAGGGGGCAGGAAAAGTGTTTTTTAGACCTTTCTAAAGTTTCATGGGGAGCCCCCCCCCCCCTTTTTTTTGGTGGGGGGGAGCAGAATATATTTGGGGCCCCCCACTTTTTAACAAGGCCAGTAATAAAGTTATGATTAACAAAATCACTAACCCTAGCTAACCCACGACTTTGGATAAAGATATAATAAAGAAATTTGAATGCAGATATTCAATGTCCGGAAAAGTGCTGTCTTTTGAGTATTTTATGACGTTTTTGGACCTTTGGAATTCTGTAAATCCTTGTCCTAAAATGCAGGAAATGGCATTTCAGAGACTCTAGATTTCAAAACCCAAAATTCAATTTTTTCGGACCCCCTACAGAAACATTGTTACGCAACAATCATTTTGTTGCAAGTTGAGAAAATTGATTGAAAAAAGTAGACTCCAGTTCTACTTCCTGCAACATGCTGATTCAACTTGCAATAAAATCATTGTTGTGTAACAATGTTTGAGGTGGGTGGTAATACGTGCAACAACGCTTTTCAACTTGCAACGCAACAATGTTGCAGCAATTTGTTGCTCGTATTACTTCACCTTTAGAATAAGATGACTGTCGTTTTCATTGTTGATAAACCTGAACAAACGACGAATGTTTGTATCCATTGATGATAATTATCACAAGTACTTATTTACAATATTTGTGTTGGTGTTGGTGTTGGTGTTGGTGTTGGTGTTGGTGTTGGTGTTGGTGTTGGTGTTGTATGTGACATATAACCTCTTGCCATCGGCTCGGCTTTGTATATCCGAGGCGAGAGATTGTACGTTTGATGCAACACGGCCGATCATATTGTAAATAGTTGTTAATTAATAAGCACTTCTGTTTATGTTTAATTACTGGTTGGTTGTTTTTTTTATGATACATTATAGTGGCGGGAATTTCTGGTATTATCATTACTCTCGCACTGATTCTCATGGTAAGGATATACAGACAGACGGACGGACGGACGGAAGGAAAGAAGGAAGGAAGGACAGAAGGACGAAAGGACAGACGGACGAAAGGACAGACAGCCTGATAGATTGACAGACAGACAGACAGACAGACAGACAGACAGACAGACAGACAGACAGACAGACAGACAGACAGACAGACAGACAGACAGACAGACAGACAGACAGACAGACAGACAGACAGACAGACAGACAGACAAACAAACAAACAAACAAACAAACAAACAAACAAACAAACAAACAAACAAACAAACAAACAAACAAACAAACAGTGCAAATGGCAAATATTTTCTGTCCACAAGCAAAATATTTTTCAATACGGACAATTCTGAAACCAATTTTCATCTTTAGGTTACGTCTTCTACAGAACTACTGAGGTAAACTATAAAGCCTGGTTCTCATATGTCGCCGATGGTCGCCGATCGTCGGAGATTTGTGATTTAGATGCATGTTAAAACGGGAAGTGCAGCAGCATGTTAAGTAATAAAGAACAATACAGAAAAGCAGTGCTTTTATTCTTTTACTTAACATGCATCTAAAACATGGGTCGGCGACCATCGGCGACATATGAGAACCAGGCTTAAGCAATGAGCTATAGCATTGAGTACATGTTTGTGAAAGTTGCTCGTCTAGGTTACTACAGCCTTGAGAAAGACTGTTAGTGGTGGTAGTGACTGACGTTTTGACGTCCTCAGTGTCGGTCATCCTCAGAATCAAGCGAAATATTTGTTAGGTTCGCCTATATTTACGTTTCTAGCTATGTGGGAGGTGGTTGGTTGCATCAAAAGGCAAATCCTGAGTTCATTATGCCCGCCTTGGTTTTTCTTCCAGGAGATCCTATTTTGAAGTGTTTTGGTACACTCACCATCTCTTTGTAGTATTCTTCGTTGGTCTTATTGTTCACGGAACGCAGTAAGTGAACGCCTTCTAATTTCCGTAACAAATAAAACATAAAGCTCCGTGCATATGTACTCTTATTAAAGGTTCGTTTGACGTTATTTGAACACGAAAGAAGATCGCCGAGTGCCTAAACTTCTTTCGTGTTCAAATCACGTCAAATGTACCTTTATAAGAGTACATATGCACAGGAGCGGTATGCTTTATTTGTTTTATAAAATATGAAGAAAACAAACAAACTAAAAGTGGGATAGCCTTGAAAGTTCGTTAGCTGTTCCCGCTAGGTGACGCCAACCTACGCCATTCTTCGCCATTTTACGTCATTCATGATCTTCATACTCTTATAAATGCACGGGGCCCAGCCAATCAGAGCAAGGTATTATATCAAAGTGAAAAGGTGCTGAACCGCCGAGTTTTTTAGTTACAAAATACTGACGTTTCGATCACAGCCCTTCATCAGAGTAAAATGCCAAAATACTCCAGACTATATCAATGAGATATTGAAGACAAATTCTCATGTTCATACAAGAAACACTAGATATTCTAACTTAAATTTTATCTGCCCTCATTACAATAAGATTTCAGATGGGGGTCGTACGTTTACAATAAGGACAATCAAAGACTGGAACAATCTCGGTCCAAATATTTAAAAAAGTAAAACAATTAAACGTTTTAAAAGAACACTATTTAAGCATAATCTCGACGCTCAGAAAGTGAACGGTTATTTTAATAATGATACAAAATAGATAGGTGTAAATATGTTACTGCTTATATTTTAAGTCATTTTGTTTAGATTAGTAGAATTTTAAATTTATATTATAATCAATATAACTCTGTTACGTAAATATTATTGTTAATTACCATTATCTAGTTTAAAATCTTTTATTAATGTAATAATATAGAGGGCAAAATTTCTCGAATATGATTGGCTAATGAAGAGGGCATTTTTTTGTAATTCAGGGCAAAATTACTTGCACTTGATTGGTTCCTTGATCAGCAGTATTTGCATGTGATTGGTCGCTTGGTTACTTAGCAACAGTGAACCTCAGAGGACTGGCAATGTTTTCAACAAATCTGCAAGGTTTTTCGGTCTGAAAATGCTTTTTTGTTTACTTTGAACTAATTTGAACTATTGAAGGAGTGTAAACTATTAGTGAAAATGAATACAGTAGAAAATTTACGAACTTTTGCCTGTGTTTACAAGAAGAAAGCTACATGCACAGCGATGAGAGCGAGGGAAATTTTGAATGTTGCTGAGCACCGACCGTGATAAGGTTACATGTACTTTGACATTTTCTGGACATAATATAGCTCTTAAATAATTTTGCCCGCTATATTATTAACACCTAATCGCACGAGTTCTCGTAAAATTAAGGTTTAATTTCACTCGTGTTTTCAAAATCTTACAAAATACCCTCGTCGCTTCGCGACTCGGGCAATTTTGTAAAATTTTGAAAACACTCGTGAAATTAAACCTTAATTTTCCTCGGCCCCATGCGATTACCTATACTAAGTAGTTGCATGACCGTATATTCTTTGTAATATTAGATTTAATCTGTATTTTTAATCTCTAACGAGGGCCACTAGGTTATCAGTATTTTGAAATACTGTCATGCGTCACCCTCTTTAAATAAAGTCGCTAATCGCTAAAAAAAAAAAGACTTTCCAACCACTTCTATTTTAGAAGATAATTGCCCAGCAAATAATTTTCAAAAAAGCCATAACGATAAGGTTTGGAAAAACATAATTTAATTAACTAACGTTTCGTCACTATTCAAGTAACATCTTCAGAGTGATAAATATTTACACGAAACATGCCGACATTTACATACGAGGATTTCAGATCATAAAGGTATTTCGGCCCTTACAGGGAGAACACTCTCCATTTCTCAACTTTCAGCCGTTTTATCTCACTCTAGGAATAATGACCATCCCATATCTTTTTCAGATTTTAGTATTTTAGCTTTGGGAAATTCCCAACTTGATGTTCTCATCAAAGAAAGTTTATTCATCTCTCAAGTCAACCCTACTCTCAATAACATTATCCGTTCCTTTCCTTTAACACTATTTTAATCTCTATCACTGATTCTTCACCTCTCTACCACTCCCTTTTCCTTCTCTTATTTCATCACATCTATTTTTGTATCAGTTAAGTATATTAGTCGAAATCGTGTAAATATTTATCACTCTGAAGATGTTACTTGAATAGTGACGAAACGTTAGTTAATTAAATTATGTTTTTCCAAACCTTATAGTTATGGCCTTTTTTGAAAATTATTTGCTGGGCAATTATCTTCTTGACTAGACTACGCTTTCCGCCTGGTATATCAATAGCTACACTTCTATTTTACTCTGATAGTCCTTTCGTCAGTATTTAGTTGCATGAAATCTCGGCATTTCGCCACCTTTTCGCTTTGCTATATCTAAAACACTGCCTTCGCTGCCCTCTGCATTTTTGTATTGCGAGTCTTTGTAAATTTGGGTAAATTAAAAAGGGGTCCATTCCAGTAATTTTGTATTTTACTCTGTTGTAGAGGATTATTAAGGAGACAAACCAACATAAAAGATCATGATCCTGAGACTTGTGGGAGTAAGCCAGTCTCTACGAAGTGTCCTGGTCCACATTTTGAAGCAGCTGGTGCAGAGGTAGGGTGGGCAGTGGTGAGCTTTACTATATACTACTATATTTGAGTAGGCTTTCAAGTAGCATGTAACGAAGTTTGATTTATGAAAACACTGCTCTCTATTGACTTGTGTTGTGTTGTGTTGCGTTGCGTTGCGTTGCGTTGCGTTGCGTTGCGTTGCGTTGCGTTGCGTTGCGTTGCGTTGCGTTGCGTTGCGTTGCGTTGCGTTGCGTTGTGTTGTGTTGTGTTGTGTTGTGTTGTGTTGTGTTGTGTTGTGTTGTGTTGTGTTGTGTTGTGTTGTGTTGTGTTGTATTGTGTTGGGCTAAGCTGGGCTTGGCTGTGTTGTGCTATGTTGGACTCATCGTCCATGCTGTCTGTCTGTCTATTTATCTGTCTGTCTGTCTGTCTGTCTGTCTGTCTGTCTGTCTGTCTGTCTGTCTGTCTGTCTGTCTGTCTGTCTGTCTGTCTGTCTGTCTGTCTGTCTGTCTGTCTGTCTGTCTGTCTGTCTGTCTGTCTGTCTGTCTGTCTGTCTGTCTGTCTGTTTATCTGTTGTTTCGTCGTGTTGCGCTCTGTATGCCTCGTTGACAATGTGACAGTACAACTACTTTCTGTTTCAGACTGCAAGAACAAATTAAAAAGATCATGATTATAATATTTGAATTATTCTTTAATTCAATTAGACTTGGAAATGGCTAATCTTACCGCTGTTGGTCTACTTCATTGAAAGATGTATTCGCTTTGTAAGGTCTCTTCAGAAAGTGACTATTACTAAGGTGTGAACATACCTTTTTCTGAATTGCGGCGTATAGTACATATTTTCTAACTCTTTGTTAAAATTGTTTATTACAATTCCCTTAAGATTGTCAAGCATCCATCTAATGTAATACAAATTAAGATGAGGAAACCAGGTTTTTCCTATGCAGCGGGGCAGGTACTTGTATATATTAATCCGAACTCTGCACTTGTTGGAAACTCAAACATGCAGATTTCAAAGTACATATTAATAGATTTAAAAAAAAACGACTTCATTTTTAGCATGGTGTTATTTCAGGCGTCACTTCGTTAATTGGGGTGATGTCATCGTAGACTTATATTATAAATACTCGTTCTATATTTCCCGCCGTTTATCAGCAGACGTTGCACTCGATAAAGTTTTCATCCGAAATTTATCGTGCTTCTACATGTATAATTTCTTCCTGTTTTTACTCTGAATCTGTTAGGTTTTCAACAGTTCTACTTCTTCTAAGAGCTCAGTTTCCCACTTTGCCATTCGCCACGATAAATGCGTTTTTCAAAGCAATGATTACAAAGAAAATATATACTGTAATTAAACCAATTCTTAAAGTTTTAGAATATACCGTATTTATTCTAATAACCGCCCCCCTCCAATTAACGCCTCTCTCCAATAAACGCCCCTCTCCAATAAACGCCCCTCTCCAATAAACGCCCCTCTCCAATAAACGCCCCTCTCCAATAAACGCCCCTCTCCAATAAACGCCCCTCTCCAATAAACGCCCTCTCCAATAAACGCCCTCTCCAATAAACGCCCCTCTCCAATAAACGCCCTCTCCAATAAACGCCCCTCTCCAATAAACGCCCTCTCCAATAAACGCCCCTCTCCAATAAACGCCCCTCTCCAATAAACGCCCCTCTCCAATAAACGCCCCCTCCAATAAACGCCCCTCTCCAATAAACGCCCCTCTTCAATAAACGCCCCTCTCCAATAAACGCCCCTCTGCAATAAACGCCCCCTCCAATAAACGCCCCCTCCAATAAACGTCCATCTCCAATAAACGCCCCTCTCCAATAAACGCCCCTCTCCAATAAACGCCCCTCTCCAATAAACGCCCCTCTCCAATAAACGCCCCTCTCCAATAAACGCCCCTCTCCAATAAACGCCCCTCTCCAATAAACGCCCCTCTCCGATAAACGCCCCCTCCAATAAACGCCCCTCTCCGATAAACGCCCCTCTCCGATAAACGCCCCTCTCCTATAAACGCCCCTCTCCAATAAACGTCCATCTCCAATAAACGCCCCTCTCCAATAAACGTCCCCCTCCAATAAACGCCCCCCTCCAATAAATGCCCCTCTCCAATAAACGCCCCTCTAAAATAAACGCTCCTCTCCAATAAACGCCCCCTCCAGTAAGGGTGTTTATTGGAGATGGGCGTTATTGGAGGGGGGCGTTCATTGGAGAGGGGCGTTTATTGGAGAGGGGCGTTTATTGGAGAGGGGCGTTTATTGGAGAGGGGGCGTTTATTGGAGAGGGGGCGTTTATTGGAGAGGGACGTTTATTGGAGAGGGGCGTTTATTGGAGAGGGGCGTTTATTGGAGAGGGGGCGTTTACTGGAGGGGGCGTTTATTGGAGAGGGGGCGTTTATTGGAGAGGGACGTTTATTGGAGAGGGGCGTTTATTGGAGAGGTGGCGTTTATTGGAGAGGGGCGTTTATTGGAGAGGGGCGTTTATTGGAGAGGGGGCGTTTACTGGAGGGGGCGTTTATTGGAGAGGGGCGTTTATTGGAGAGGGGCGTTTATTGGAGAGGGGCGTTTACTGGAGGGGGCGTTTATTGGAGAGGGGCGTTTATTGGAGAGGGGCGTTTATTGGAGAGGGGCGTTTACTGGAGAGGGGCGTTTATTGGAGAGGGGGCGTTTATTGGAGAGAGACGTTTATTGGAGAGGGGCGTTTATTGGAGAGGGGCGTTTATTGGAGAGGGGCGTTTATTGAGAGGGGCGTTTATTGGAGAGGGACGTTTATTGAGAGGGGCGTTTATTGGAGAGGGGCGTTTATTGGAGAGGGGGCGTTTACTGGAGAGGGGCGTTTATTGGAAGAGGGGCGTTTATTGGAGAGGGGCGTTTATTGGAGAGGGGCGTTTATTGGAGAGGGGACGTTTACTGGAGGGGGCGTTTATTGGAGAGGGGGCGTTTATTGAGAGAGGGCGTTTATTGGAGAGGGCGTTTACTGGAGGGGGCGTTTATTGGAGAGGGGCGTTTATTGGAGAGGGACGTTTATTGGAGAGGGGCGTTTATTGGAGAGGGGCGTTTATTGGAGAGGGGCGTTTATTGGAGAGGGGCGTTTATTGGAGAGGGGCGTTTATTGGAGAGGGGGCGTTTATTGGAGGGGGCGTTTATTGGAGAGGGGGCGTTTATTGGAGAGGGGGCGTTTATTGGAGAGGGGCGTTTACTGGAGAGGGGGCGTTTATTGGAGAGGGGCGTTTATTGGAGAGGGGGCGTTTATTGGAGAGGGGCGTTTATTGGAGAGGGGGCGTTTATTGGAGAGGGGGCGTTTATTGGAGAGGGGCGTTTATTGGAGAGGGGCGTTTATTGGAGATGGACGTTTATTGGAGAGGGGGCGTTTATTGGAGATGGACGTTTATTGGAGAGGGGGCGTTTATTGGAGAGGGGCGTTTATTGGAGAGGGGGCGTTTATTGGAGAGGGGGCGTTTATTGGAGAGGGGGCGTTTATTGGAGGTGGACGTTTATTGGAGAGGGGGCGTTTATTGGAGAGGGGCGTTTATTGGAGAGGGGGCGTTTATTGGAGAGGGGGCGTTTATTGGAGAGGGGCGTTTATTGGAGAGGGCGTTTATTGGAGGGGGCGTTTATTGGAGAGGGGCGTTTATTGGAGAGGGGCGTTTATTGGAGAGGGGGCGTTTATTGGAGAGGGGCGTTTATTGGAGAGGGGGCGTTTATTGGAGGGGGCGTTTATTGGAGAGGGGCGTTTATTGGAGAGGGGCGTTTATTGGAGAGGGGCGTTTATTGGAGAGGGGGCGTTTATTGGAGATGGACGTTTATTGGAGAGGGGGCGTTTATTGGAGAGGGACGTTTATTGGAGAGGGGGCGTTTATTGGAGAGGGGCGTTTATTGGAGAGGGGGCGTTTATTGGAGATGGACGTTTATTGGAGAGGGGCGTTTATTGGAGAGGGGCGTTTATTGGAGAGGGGGCGTTTATTGGAGAGGGACGTTTATTGGAGAGGGGGCGTTTATTGGAGAGGGGCGTTTATTGGAGAGGGGGCGTTTATTGGAGAGGGGCGTTTATTGGAGAGGGGGCGTTTATTGGAGAGGGGGCGTTTATTGGAGAGGGGGCGTTTATTGGAGAGGGGGCGTTTATTGGAGAGGGGCGTTTATTGGAGAGGGGCGTTTATTGGAGATGGACGTTTATTGGAGAGGGGCGTTTATTGGAGAGGGGGCGTTTATTGGAGAGGGGGCGTTTATTGGAGAGGGCGTTTATTGGGAGGGGCGTTTATTGGAGTTTATTGAGGGCGTTTATTGGAGAGGGCGTTTATTGGAGAGGGGGCGTTTATTGGAGAGGGGCGTTTATTGGAGGGGCGTTTATGGAGAGGGGGCGTTTATTGGAGAGGGGCGTTTATTGGAGATGGGGCGTTTATTGGAGAGGGGGCGTTTATTGGAGAGGGGGCGTTTATTGGAGATGGACGTTTATTGGAGAGGGGGCGTTTATTGGAGATGGACGTTTATTGGAGAGGGGGCGTTTATTGGAGAGGGGCGTTTATTGGAGAGGGGGCGTTTATTGGAGATGGACGTTTATTGGAGAGGGGCGTTTATTGGAGAGGGGCGTTTATTGGAGAGGGGGCGTTTATTGGAGATGGACGTTTATTGGAGAGGGGGCGTTTATTGGAGAGGGGGCGTTTATTGGAGAGGGGCGTTTATTGGAGAGGGGGCGTTTATTGGAGAGGGGGCGTTTATTGGAGAGGGGGCGTTTATTGGAGAGGGGGCGTTTATTGGAGAGGGGGCGTTTATTGGAGAGGGGGCGTTTATTGGAGAGGGGGCGTTTATTGGAGAGGGGGCGTTTATTGGAGAGGGGGCGTTTATTGGAGGGGCGTTTATTGGAGAGGGGGCGTTTATTGGAGAGGGGGCGTTTATTGGAGAGGGGGCGTTTATTGGAGGGGCGTTTATTGGAGAGGGGGCGTTTATTGGAGGGGGCGTTTATTGGAGAGGGGGCGTTTATTGGAGGGGGCGTTTATTGGAGAGGGGGCGTTTATTGGAGAGGGGCGTTTATTGGAGAGGGGCGTTTATTGGAGAGGGGCGTTTATTGGAGAGGGGGCGTTTATTGGAGAGGGGCGTTTATTGGAGAGGGGGCGTTTATTGGAGAGGGGCGTTTATTGGAGAGGGGCGTTTATTGGAGAGGGGGCGTTTATTGGAGAGGGACGTTTATTGGAGAGGGGCGTTTATTGGAGAGGGGGCGTTTATTGGAGAGGGGCGTTTATTGGAGAGGGGGGCGTTTATTGGAGGGGGCGTTTATTGGAGAGGGGCGTTTATTGGAGAGGGGCGTTTATTGGAGAGGGGGCGTTTATTGGAGAGGGGCGTTTATTGGAGAGGGGGGCGTTTATTGGAGGGGACGTTTATTGGAGAGGGGCGTTTATTGGAGAGGGGGCGTTTATTGGAGAGGGGCGTTTATTGAAGAGGGGCGTTTATTGGAGAGGGGCGTTTATTGGAGGGGGCGTTTATTGGAGATGGGGCGTTTACTGGAGGGGGCGTTTATTGGAGGGGGCGTTTATTTTTTTATTTATTATTTGTTATAAATAAATAAATAAACACCCCCCCCCCCCCCTAATAAATTCTACTTCGAAATATACCCGTCAACCCAAAACGTAAAACAAAAATACAATGCCAGCGCTTTATTTAACAATAACTTTTAAGAAGATGAAGTTTTTTTATTGTTACATGTAAATTGCGCGAACATTTTTTGTTTCTAATTGCTTACTCGGATGTTAAGGAAACATATGATGAACTTTTTCGTTCTTACTTTATATTGATGATGAGATTGTGTTAACATTTGTGTGACGTGTTTTTTGTATGTTTAACAATTGAAATATCAAATTTTGAAATAAACGCCTCTCTCTAATAAACGTCCCCGTTCATAGCTCAATTTTTCAATAAACGCCCAGGGCGTCTATTGGAATAAATACGGTACGGTAAATACCCAAATTTAATTCAATTTCATAAAGCCAATTAAACCTAATCGCTTATCTTTTCTCTATACTTCTCTCTTAGTATGTTTTCCTCCAATGTCCCAGAATCTCCAAGCTGGAATGGCATCCGTTTACGTTGACATCGGTACGAAATCTTGATAAACACGTATACGCTTTAAAGTGTCTACGAAGTGAAAAATTCGTTGGATTTTTGTTCTTTTATTGTACAGAGGAGCATGACAGGAGTACTCACTGAAAATTTCAAGAGAATCTGATGCGTAGTTTTCGCGCTGTCAACTCTCAAAATTTGCCGTGGATAGTTTGTTTTGGTGAAATTTGGGTTTCTTGGTAACAATGCCTTATGACGTACGCAGATGGATCATTAATAGTGAAATCTATTGTTCTTATGCATAGTTGTCCATCTGGGTAAGTCAAAAGCATTGTTTCCGACAGCCCAATTTTTCTCCAAGAACGACTAGCCATGGCAAACGTTGACAGTTTATAGCGCGAAAACTACGCATCAGATTCTCTTGAAATTTTCAGTGAGTGTTCCTGCCATGCTCCTCTGTACAATAAAACAACAAAAATGCCAACGAATTTTTCATTTCATAGACACGTTCACAACCCAAGCTGTTGTGTGTGTCTTTCTAAATTTTCTATACATAATATTCAACTATACTAGGCTAATTTCATCCAGTTCAATTTCCTGATTGACTTGAAGTTGAAGCTGTTTAGGCAAACAATTTAGATATTCTTTTTCTTTGACTTCTAGAGTCCTGAAGAAGATGTTTTCAGTGTTCATGTTCGCGTGGTTGGGGATTGGACAAGTAAATATTTGTCTCTTAAATTAATTAATTAATTTTGACTCATTTTAGCATGATTTTAACTTGTCAACCATTTATTAGGCTGTGCTTACAGGCCGAATAATGATGAAGTGCATGGTATAATGTTTCAATCTGAAAGTGTATATCTTAATTCGCCACTTCTTTTATGTCAGTTTGAAGAAGTAACTAATACTTTTCTTCATTGCATTTGCATATAGCTTCTCTTTCCAAGGCTTGCGAAGGTGATGGCATTGAACAAGCTGATCTAAATAGTATGCCAAGGTACTCTTTTCTCTATTCCTTCCTCTTTCCATCATTCACTCATTTCTTCCTTCCTTCCTTCCTTCCTTCCTTCCTTCCTTCCTTCCTTCCTTCCTTCCTTCCTTCCTTCCTTCCTTCCTTCCCTCCCTCCCTCCTTCCTTCCCTCCCTACCTACCTACCTCCTTCCTTCCTTCCTTCCTTCCTTCCTTCCTTCCTTCCTTCCTTCCTTCCTTCCTCTCTCCCTTCCTTCCTTCCTTCCTTCCTTCCTCCCTCCCTCCCTCCCTTCCTTCCTTCCTTCCTTCCTTCCTTCCTTCCTTCCTTCCTTCCTTCCTGCCTTCCTTCCTTCCTTCCTTCCTTCCTTCCTTCCTTCCTTCCTTCCTTCCTTCCTTCCTTCCTTCCTTCCTTCCTCCCTGCCTTCCTTCCTTCCTTCCTTCCTAGTCTCGTCCCTTCTTCTTTCCTTCCTTCGATTCCTCTTCTTAATATACCACTCTAGTTTTCGAATGACGTTGCTTTCTATTTAGTATTGCTGTGGACGGACCTTTTGGGACATCTAGCTCAGTAAGTATCCGCGTTTAGGATTATTTATTCACTGTAACAATTTGATCACTGAAAGGCCAACCGCACTATAAGGGTTTTGCTTTATTAATAAGCTGCAAGCAATTTAAACTTAACATCTTTTATATAAAGAAATCTAAAGAGAAGAAGATAATTCTATAAAGAAAATCTTCAACATTTAAGACGTATAGTAATGTTTGTTTTGTAGGACTATTTCAAATACAACACTTGTTTGTTTATTGGAGCAGGAATCGGCGTCACTCCTTTCGCTTCCATCTTGAAGTCAATTTGGTAAGCACTAAACATCGAATGATATCTCTGTAGCTTGGCACTTGTTTACTCCAATATTATAGCCGTCACCAAGTGTACCATTTATATGCCTGAACCTATACAAACAACACTACACTAACCTGAACAATTAACTTCGATCTTTCTTCACTTGCATCATTACCTTTTTTGCTAAGGTACCGCCATGAACATTCGTGTGCTTCACTTCAAATCAAGAAAGTGTATTTCTACTGGATTTGTCCGGACACACACGCTTTTGAATGGTTTGCACAATTACTCGAAAGTCTTGAAGTCCAAGTAAGATGTATTAGTAATATGGAGCGTTGTCATTGCAGTTTGCATGATATCTTTGTTTATTATATAGCATGCTATCGGTTATGAGCTTTTGCGTAATCTGATTGGTTCCCTACTACCAGGCTATCAGCTCATATCCTACTAGTAGAGGAAAAACAAGATGGCGGCATGTTTTTTTAAACTGCCGAAAAGAGTTGAAATTGACGGATTTTTATACAGAAAAACATCAACACCCTCAAACCAATGTATAAAAAAACAACATTGTGTAATAATACATTAACAAATACACAATTTAGCATGTTAAATTGTAAAATTCACCTAAAAATTACGTCTTTTTACTTCAAAAACCCGACTAAATTAACGGGTTGATATTAATTTGTTGCTAAACAAAGAAACTCGCGGTTAAAATCAAGCTTACAATACACATTTCGTAGGAGATCACCAGTAAAGAGACTTTTGATTTAGATAAGCATTTGGAGCAGTAAAAAGCATGTTCTTTTTCAAAAACAACCAACTAAGTAATTTAGTTTCACTGCCGAAGGTGTTTCAGTTTCATTTTTGCATGAAATCAAAACCTTTTTCACGACAGAAATGCTAATATAAACAACTGACCCACCTTTTGACTTCATAAAGGTACCTTTTAATCTTTTTTGTTGATCTGTTTAACACATTTTTTGCCTCTCGAGCAACATTTATACAACATTTCGAAGCTGTTTACCGAACAGCTCAGCGAGAAACTCTATGTGAATGTATCATTACGCATGGCGGAAGTATTAGTTGCCTATGCCGGAAGTTTGTTGTTTCAAACATTCGCTGTAATTTTGCCTCTAGTACAGTGCTTGGCTATATAATAAAACAGTTATACCATTCGCTCTCGTTGTATACGAACTAATAGCCAACTCGGCGAAGCGCCTCGTTGGCTATGAGCTCATATACAACTCGAGTTCATGGGATAACTGTTAAATATATTGCGTACGTCATTGTTCCGATATATGAGTGCTTTACCGATATTTATATAGGTCGGTTGCATGGTTGGTTGGTCAGTCTTGAGTCATAGTCAGTTGATCAGACCACGCTTTGTTGGTTGGTATGGACCCTACGGTTGGTTGATTGGTTGATTGGTTGATTCGTTGGTTGGTTGGTTGGTTGGTTGGTTGGTTGGTTGGTTGGTTGGTTGGTTGGTTGGTTGGTTGGTTGGTTGGTTGGTTGATTCGTTGGTTGGTTGGTTGGTTGGTTGGTTGGTTGGTTGGTTGGTTGGTTGGTTGGTTGGTTGGTTGGTTGGTTGGTTAGGTGGTCTGTCAGTCAGTTTATTATTGATTGGCTGCATGGTTGGTCGGTCGGTTGGTTAGTCAAGATGAGATGCCTGGTTGCATGTTAGTTGGTCAGTTGCTTAGTAGGTCGCCCATCATGTCAGTTGGTCGGTGTGCCATTAGTTGATTGATCAGATGCTTATAGTTGGTTGGGTAATTATTTGTTAGTATAGGTTGGCTAATGGGTGGGTGGTTGATTAGTGGGGTGGGTGGTTGATTAGTGGGGTGGGTGGGTGTTTGGTGCATGGTTGGTGCCTTTGTGAGGTGGTGGGTTTCGTTGGTTGGTTGGTTGGTTGGTTCGTTGGTTGGTGGGGTGGGTGCATGGTTTGGTTGGTGAGTTGATTAATTGCTTATATAGTTGTAGCCAGTTGGTCAATCGATTATTGGTGTCAATTGTTGGTTATTCAGTCGATCAAATGCTTGGTTGCTTGGTTGGTATGCTTGGTTGACATGTATAGTTACGGTTATGACTATAAAGATAAAAAAGATGGTGAACTGCCAAGGATTTAGAGAACGTAGTATACTGGCACCGACAAATACTCACGATTTACTGGAGATTTGGCTTGAATTGTCAGTATTTCGTTCTCTCAAATTTTGCCAGTTCACCTATAACTATAAGCTCTCAACTTTTATAATACATATAACTAAAACTTTCTTTATAGATGGTTCAAAAAGGAAATCGGAGCTTCCTACAATATGATGTTTATCTTACGCGTGGTTGGACACAGGAACAGGTCTGTAGATTTGTTTTGACATAAAGCGATTTTTCGTGTATATAAAAACGGCTGATTTGATTAAAATTTTAAATTTTTTTAAAGAAATTCTGTCATAAGTATTTTTATTTCTTAGGCCCGAAATATTATGGTAAGAGACCAAAGTCAACAAGTGGACGTTATTACTGGTTTGAAGCAAAAAACACATTTTGGTCGTCCTGAATGGAATACGATTTTCAAGGACATCGCCACAGACAACTCTGGGTATGAGCTGCGAAACTTTTCCTGAATTTTCGCTCAATTTTTGTATCTGCGCACTATCGTGTTGTGTGTTTGTGTGTGTGTGTGTGTGTGTGTGTGTGTGTGTGTGTGTGTGTGTGTGTGTGTGTGTGTGTGTGTCTGTTAACTTTTTGGTGTAACCACTGACCTGTAGTGTGTGCTGTGGTGTAAACTCTAACCAATGCGCGACAATTAAATCGGGGACAACCGAAGCTCAGAATTTTGTGGCGTCGACGTACGAGTTGTCCGTTTGAACGATGGGAACAAGTATTCTTTAACCCGATCTTACCGTGTTTATACAAATTCGAAGCTGGTCAAAGAGCAACACTATTTTCGAAGAAAGACAATATTGCTGATACAAATGGCAAGTATTTTTAACATGACTTATAGTAAACTTGCAAGTGTGATCTACCACAGTTTTTGTGCGTCATACAGAGTGACTGAAGAGTTTAGATTAAAGAGTTTGGGCGATTTATCGAGTCATGCAGGATTGCAGGCGACTCAGGCCAACACAGTTGTAAACTGTAACTTTATGAATAGGACCATCATTACTCTTCGGAAGACAAACAATTCTCTTTGGAGGAATCTTACAAGTATATACTTCACAACCGGTAGCATCGTTTTTTATTTTTAATGCAATCAAGTTTATTAGCAGTACAGTAAACGTACTCATTGACTGCTCGCTGTATGAAGTATCTAAATAGCCATGATCTGCCCCACGATATCTTTTTAATATCAAGGGATTGATCTTTCATCTCATTCGCTCATTTAATACATTAACTGAGCTGGATCATAGTTAATAGAAAATATACATGGTTTGGAAGCTCAACAAAAGCCATTTTTTTATGTTTTTGTTCAGGTTTATGAAAATTTTTGCACTTTCACGGTTTAATACTGAACATATTGTGTTTTCTGTATAATGAAGCAGTCATCCAATAGCAACATTTAGGTTCAATCACTCAACCGTACGTGTTAAATATTAATAAACCTAACACAAAGGATTTATGTACCTTCATGTACCTTGTTAACCGCTTTGAAGTTTGCCAGGTTTCCAAACCATGTATATTTTCTATTAACTATGGCTGAATTGATTGACGCTTCCCAAATTTGCTTCAACGGGTGTGAACAATGGTGAATAATAATATTAAATTGTGAAAGCAAATTCGGGAGTGTCTTTTAGGGCCTGTTTACAAGGAGGTAGGGTTATCCTAGCACCCAGTTTTTATAAAGGTTTATGTGTAGTTAATGGGAACCACATTGGAGTTTTAGTCGCTTATTGTTGGGAAATGAGGGAGAATTTGAATAGAGGGCGCAATTAGCCTCCGGCTATGTTGCGTATGAAAGGCGACACGGAACACGCTGTTGGACATGCGGTGTAAAAATACTGTTTAAGAGTCATGAAAAAACACAGAAAAAGAATTAAGGATTTGTAACGTATAGTATAGTGCAATCAGGATCTTAGGACACAACCCTGGACGCGTTTCGACCTTCTATGGTGGTCTCATCAGCAGGGATTTGGGGTTGGGAGTCGATGTAATTTAAGTGAATAGTTAGAGCAGAATAATAAACACATTCAACACGGTAATAAAATAAAGGAGAGATAAAGTGAGTGCTTACCAAACTTGTTGTTTGTGGTTTTCATCAGTCCAACGCGTCGCTGCATCTTGGGATGGTGAGGAAGTGACTCGTCGATGTACGTATGTCCAGTTGTGTGAAATTATGTTGACAGGGTCTAACAAAAACGCGCTTCTCTATTGAGAGTCTTCGAGTGCGCAATGAGGGCGTACGTGTGTAAGGTTGGGGTTAATTTTGGCGCAGATACATGTACGCATAGCGTACCTTTTGTTTGGTCATACCATACCATACCATACCATACCACACCATACCATACCATACCATACCATACCATACCATCCTGTACCATACCATACTATACCATACCATACCATACCATACTATACCCATACCATACCATACCATACCATAAAATACCATAACATACCACCATACCATACTATACCCATGCCATACCATACCATACCATACTATACGCATGCCATACCATACCATACTATACCATGCCATGTCATGCCATGCCATGCCATACTATATATACCATGCCATACTATACTATACCATGCCATGCCATACCATGACATATCATGCCAAACCACACCAAACCATACCATACTATACCATGCCATACTATACCAAACCATACCATACTGTACCATGCCATATCATACCATACTATACCATACTATAATATACCGTGCCATATCATACCATACTATACCATGCCATGTCATACCATACTATACCATACCATGCTATACCATGCCATATCATGCCAAACCTTACCATACTGTACCATGCCATATCATTCCAAACCATACCAAACCATACCATACTGTACCATACCATATCATGCCATGCTGTACCATACCACATCACACTACACCACACCAAACTACACCAACCAGACCACACCATGCTATACCATACCATACCATACCGTACATTAACTAAACTAAACTAACCTTATCTGTACTGAATAACCCTATATAAGCCTATATAGCCAAGCTAAGTGCCAACCGTTATTGGTCCAGTGTTACTACGTGCCACAGGGGGAAACCAGAGTTCCCAGAGGAAACCTGTTGTGTTTTGTAAGAGTTAAGCAGGAAGCACTCTTATTACGTACGGCCAAGGCGAAATTTTAATCAGACACCTGAACTGAGCAGAAATCGAACCCGAGTCGCAGAGGTGAAAGGCACGTATACGCTAACCACTGTGCCACCGACACCCAGTATTTCGCGATTCATTGACTATGCACGATGTTATGCAATACTCATAGGCGTAGAGTTTTGTTTTCGTCTAGGGGGCTGAAGTGCTGAACATTCTGAGGGGTGATTTTTAAGAACATTGAAGGTCGTGAAATGTCATAAAAACTAGTTAAAATACAACACATTTCAACAAGTTTTCGATGTTGTGTTTACTGGGTTGACTTATCACTGTATATGGGTGCTTTTGGCTGACAAGAACGAGGCTGTAACAGTTACTTTAGCCTAACGAGTCAACCTATAATTTGTGAATGGTGATTGATGAGTCAGTTGCTGCAAAAGTTCTGGGGGTGCTGATCCCCCCTATTGAGATTTCTCCTGGGGCTAAAGCCCCTCAGCCCCCCCCCCCATACTCTACGCCTGTGGCCGCCACGAGGCTATTTATGTTAATTTATTTAGATTTATTTTGCATTTTGTATAAAAGCAGCAAGCATGCTTTAATTAGGACATTCAAGACTTTAAAGTGTAGGTGGCAACATATTTTACGTTGCCAGTAAATAAAGTTATACGGTATCAGTAAAAGTTGTTGTTCAAACAAATCGTGTATGCTTTACGGTGAGCAAGCACCGTCACAGTAAAATATGAACCTAACTTAATGTAAGGATGGACCATCATCAAAGAATTTATAGCGGTACAAGACAAAGTCGCTCGCTGCCTGAAGCCGTGGAAAGCTGTGAAGTGAATCCAAAGCTTGGCGAGAGTAGAAGCGAAACCGAAGCAAATGAACGAACTCGTAGACGAAAGCCTACAGCTAAAGGCATGTCCTGGGTCATGGAAAACTTAAAGAAGAATAGAACAACAGCTGGGGCAGCGCTTCGAAAGCAAATAAAGAAAGTGAATGTTCTTTTAGAAGATCTGTGTGACATCTCAGCTTTAGAAAGAGAAAGAGATATCCTGGATGTGTGTCGAGATAAGCTAAACGAAGCCCATCAGCTTTATAATTTAAAATTGGAAATTCATGAAGAAGTCAACGCTGCGTATCAATGGTTTGACATGCGAGATCGCGAACATTTCCAGTGTCGTATCAAGATTAATGAGAAGTTAAAAACACTCGAGAGAGAAAGATCTGAAATAGTTTCACGAAGAAGCTCGTCTTCAAGGTCATCAAGAAGTTCTACATCATCGGTTAGATCGAAGAGGGCAAAAGCTGCAGCAAAGGCCGCATCTCTTCAAGTCGAAATGGAGTTCATAGAGAAAGAAGCCGAATTCAAAAGACTTCAAGTCATGAAAGAGATTGCTAAAGCTAAGGCGGAAGAAGCGACTATGAAGAATATAGAAGAAGAAATTGCCAAAGGTAAACAAGAAGTTATTTTAAAGTCTGAAGATAAAAGGATTGAATTCGACAACGATATGGAAGCCTATTTCAATGCAAACGAACATCTCGTGACGAAGAAGAAAGAACCCGTTTGGGGAAAACCCTCTACAATTTATGCAAGCACTCAGTTGGAACGTCCAGCTTCAGACCTTCCTGAAGTTTCTGATTCGTGGCCAGATCTTCCTACACAAGACGTAATAAAGCAATCGCGTGGCATTACGAAGAAAGTGGAGTTAAATCCAAATGTGCTAGAATTTATTCCTCCACCTAAGACGAATCCTACTACGAAGAGTCGAGTACAAAGCACCGGCCGGGATTCCCACTTAACACCTAATTATGGTTCATACCAAATACCGAATCATGGCCCAAATGAGAACCAACAAGATCTCAGTTCGGTATTGGAGCTGCTAACTAAACAACAAGGGCTGAATTGTCTTCCTAAACAGCAACCACCAGTGTTTTCTGGAAGCTACTTCGATTATCCAAGCTTTGTGAGCGCGTTTGATTGTTTAATTGAAAGCAGAGTTGACGACCCAAGGTTAAGATTGTATTACCTGAATCAATTTACAAGTGGCGATGCAAATGAAGTTATTAAAGGTTTGGTCAACTTGAATTCTCCGGAGGCTTATACAAAGGCGAGAAAGCTTCTAAAGGAACGATTTGGGCATCCTTATCGCGTCGCTCAAGTGTATAAAGAAAGATTAAAGAATTGGGCTCCTATTAAAGATATGGACGGTGTCGGGTTGCAAAAGCTTTCGGACGTTTTGTTACAAACCGAAGAGGCTATGAAAACGATTAAGTATATGGAAGGATTAAACTCAGAAGATCTATTAAAGAAAATTTGTTCAAAACTGCCCATCTATTCTGGTGTCAGATGGTGTCGTCGTGCCAACGACATATTAAGATCCGAAGAAAGAATTGTCAGCTTTCATGATTTGGTTAAATTTGTGAAGAGCGAAGCTGACCTTGCTACAGATCCTGTCTTCTCTCCTCAAGCCCTTAAAGAAGAAAGGAAAGGCGATCGAAGAAATGAGGATAAAGTGCAAGAGATTCGCAAGTGGAAAGCAAGCAAATATTCAAGTAGCTTTTCAACGAATATTGATTCGCCAAAATCGAGAGTTCGATATCAACAACCTGCTGAAGTACGTCGATGTGCTCTTTGTACAAGAAGTCATTCCCTAGAAAACTGTCAGGAATTCAAGAAGATGAATTTAAAAGAAAGGAAAGACTTCGTCATGAAGAAAGAAATGTGCTTTGGATGTTTTGGTCTTGGTCACATGTCAAGAAGATGCCAGTCCAGAAAGCAATGTACGATTTGCGACAAAGCTCATCCTACACTGCTACACGACCCAGCAAAGAATATATCTATGCAGGAGAATTCAACACAAACTCCTTCGGAAAATAGTCCAAGTCTTGTAAAGATGGACAGCACAATGAATCAGCGTGTAAGTGTGTGCAACGCGATTGGATCTTGCCAAGAGATAACAAGTTCACTGATTCTACCAGTGTGGCTTTACCATCAGGACAAGCCGAATTGTCAAGTAATGGTATACGCGTTGTTGGATTCCGCAAGCAATGGAACATTCATTAAGCGTGAGACCATGAAAAAACTTGGTATAGACGGTGTGAATACCCATTTACAGCTTAACACAATGCACGGCACTGAAGTAATTGCTACAGAGAAAGTTACAGGATTAAAGCTACAGGATCCTGAGAAGACAACGCAAGTTGAACTACCTAAAGTTTATTCCAGAGATGATATCCCATCAAAAAGAAATGAAATTCCACGACCTGAGATGGCTGCAGAGTGGGACCATCTAGCTGAATTATCGAATCGAGTTCATCCGTACCGACCAGATCTTGAGATAGGTCTTTTGATTGGATCCAACTGCCCCAAGGCAATTAAACCAAGAGAGGTTATACCTGGAAATGACAACGATCCGTATGCAGTTCGGACAGTCCTTGGTTGGGGAATTATTGGCCCAGTCTCGAAGATTAACCAAACCGACCGCAAACGGACCGAAGTTTCGTGTAACCGAATCGAAGTTCGAGAAATCGGAAGGGAAAAGAAGCCTGATATCAGCTTTGTTCATGAAACGCGAGTTAAAGAGATCATTGATCCATCGTCAGTCAACAGAATGTTTGAGATGGACTTCAACGAAAACAGTGACATTGTTCGAAAATCTCTTTCTCAAGATGATCGAATGTTTCTGGACAAGGTTTCTAAAGGAATCCACCTTCGACTAGATGGACACTACGAGATTCCGTTGCCGTTTAGAGAAGATGACATCAAACTACCTAACAACAAGAAATTGGCTACCTATCGCCTCCAACGGTTGAAGTCAAGATTCGGTAAGGACGAAAGGTACAAGGAAGATTATGTTAAATTCATGGATGAAATGATTAAGAAAGAGCACGCAGAAAAGGTCCCTCCAGAAGAAGAATCGGTTGCAGATGGTCGAACTTGGTATATTCCACACCATGGGGTGTACCATCCAAGAAAGCCTGAAAAGATTCGTGTAGTATTCGATTGTTCATCGGAGTACAAGGAAGAATCCATCAATAAGCATCTCCTACAAGGCCCTGACCTTACGAATAAGCTGATAGGTGTTTTGACAAGATTTCGACAAGAATCCGTTGCGTTCATGAGCGACATTGAGGCAATGTTTCATCAAGTGAAAGTGACGAAAGACTGTCGAGATTTCCTTCGTTTTTTATGGTGGCCACACGGTGATACAAGCAAAGAAGTTGAGACGTACAGAATGACGGTTCATCTATTTGGAGCGGCATCTTCACCAGGCTGCTCGAACTTTGCATTAAAACAAACAGCCGACGATAACGAAAAGGACATTGGTGAAAGACCAGCTGAGTTCTTAAGAAAGAACTTCTACGTCGATGATGGTCTCAAGTCCGTTCCTTCCGTAGATGAAGCCGTTAGTTTGATAAGTCAAACCAAAGAAATGTGTAGTCGTGGTGGATTTAATCTACATAAATTTATCAGCAGCAAGAAAGAAGTGATCCAAGAAATTCCTGAAGAAGACCGTGCCAAAACAGTGAAGAATCTTGATCTCGACGTCTTGCCAGTTGAAAGAGTGCTAGGCGTTCAATGGTGCATAGAAGCTGACAACTTCGAATTCCGTATTCTGCTGCAAGATCGACCTTTGACTAGAAGAGGAGTTCTAGCAACCGTTACTTCCATTTATGATCCATTGGGCTTCGTAGCGCCCATCATTCTGACAGGAAAAGGGATACTTCAGAATCTATGTCGCGACAAGCTGGACTGGGATGATGAAATTCCCGACAATATCAAGATGCAATGGGAGAAATGGAGGAAAGAGCTGCACCGCCTGAAAGATCTATCGATTCCCAGATGCTTCAAACCAGAAGAATTTGGCCAAGTGACATCTGCAGAGTTACACCACTTTTCGGATGCAAGTACTATTGGATATAGTCAGTGTTCGTACCTTCGATTAAAGAACACCCAAGGCAAGATCCATTGCTCGTTAGTCATGGGAAAATCAAGAGTAACTCCTGTCAAGCCTGTTACTATTCCACGACTAGAGTTAACAGCAGCGGTGGTTTCTGTTAAAGTAAGTGAAGTAATAAAAAGAGAGCTGGAATATAACATCACGAAAGAGCTCTTTTGGACTGACAGTCAAATTACTCTTGGATATATTGGAAACGACGCAAGAAGATTCCATGTATACGTTGCTAACCGTGTTCAACAAATTCGAAGCCAAACCTCGAAAGATCAGTGGAGATATATCGACACGAGTTCTAATCCTGCTGACGACGGGTCGCGCGGTCTCAGCGCCAAACAAATGTTACGGAATCCAAGATGGATCACGGGACCGGACTTCTTATGGGGTTCTGAAGATGATTGGTTATTACAAGGAGAGATGGATATCTCACCAGAAGATCCCGAAGTTAGAGACACCTCATGTCGTGCCACAGGTACCGGGGTGTTGTGGAGTCTTGCTCGAGCTCTGGAATATTTTTCGAACTGGCATCGCGCAAAAACAGCAGTTGCAGTTTGTCTCCGTTATCGACAAAGACTTTTAGAGAGAATCAAGTCAAAGAAAGCTAACATAGACATTAATCTTAACCACCGAAAGGAAAGAAAGTCCTGTAGTTACCAACCTGTGATGGCGGAAGACTTACAACGAGCTGAAATCGAAATATATAAGTCGGTGCAAATTATTCACTTTGCTACAGATGTTGAAGTTTTAAAGATGAAGACAGATAAAGATGATTATCAAGGCTCCAGAGCTGATTTACCTGTAAATCAGGCTGTACCGAAATCGAGTCCGCTCCTTCGTCTCAACCCATTTAAAGATTCGGATGGTGTTTTGCGAGTTGGTGGTCGTATCAAGCGGGCAAAAATTCCTCCTGACGTTAAATTTCCAGTGATACTTCCAAGAAACGGTCATGTTACTCAGTTGATCATAACCCATTATCACGAAAAGGTAGAACATCAAGGTCGTGGCTTAACACTCAATGAAATTAGAGCCAACGGTGTTTGGATTATTGGTGGATCGTCTGTTGTCGCACACCTTATTTCAAAGTGTGTACTATGTCGAAAGCTGAGAGGAACTGCACAAGAACAACTGATGTCTGATCTGCCCAACGATAGATTGGAACAAGCACCTCCCTTCACGTATTGTGCTGTTGATTATTGTGGACCTTGGTACATCAAAGAACGACGTAAGGAGCTTAAGAGATATGTTGCACTTTTTACATGCATGGCCTCTAGAGCGATCCATTTGGAAGTTTCTCATACTTTAGAAACTGACTCATTCATTCAAGCGTTACGTCGTTTTCTCTGTCGAAGAGGTCCAGTACGTCAAATTAGAAGTGACCAAGGTACTAACTTTGTCGGCGCAAGAAGAGAGTTGCGTGAAGCATTAGAAGAAATGGATCAGGAAAGAATCCGTGTTGAAGTTCTCAAATTAAATTGCGACTGGATCGAGTTCAGAATGAATGTTCCAAAGGCAAGCCACATGGGAGGAGTCTGGGAGCGTCAGATTAAAACCGTTCGGAGCGTGTTAGATGGTCTAATGCAGAAAAATGGAACTTGCCTGGACGATGAATCATTTCGCACTCTAATTTGCGAAGTTGAATCTATTGTCAACTGCCGTCCTCTGACAGTAGACAATTTAAATGATCCGGATTCATTATCCCCTTTGACACCAAATCATCTACTAACAATGAAAACGAAGATCCTATTACCACCACCAGGTGTCTTTCAACCCGAAGATACATATTTGAAGAAAAGATGGAGAAGGGTTCAACACCTAGCGAACGAATTTTGGGTGCGATGGAAGAAAGAATTTCTCCAAACCTTGCAAGAAAGATCAAAATGGACCAAACCTCGCCGCAACCTTCAAGTCGGAGACATTGTCCTCCTAAAAGATGACAACACAATCCGAAATAAATGGAAACTTGGAAGAATAATAGAGTCATATTCCGACGAGAATGGATTTGTGCGCAGTGTAAAACTTGCTGTTGGTGACGGCTTGATTTCCAACAAAGGAAAAAGACTTGGAATTCAATCGATTCTTGAAAGACCAATTCAAAAGCTAGTACTTTTAGTACCAACGGAACGTTTATAAGTCTATCATGGATGTTATATTAAGTAAATCGAGAGATTTCCGTGGGGGAGTGTGGCCGCCACGAGGCTATTTATGTTAATTTATTTAGATTTATTTTGCATTTTGTATAAAAGCAGCAAGCATGCTTTAATTAGGACATTCAAGACTTTAAAGTGTAGGTGGCAACATATTTTACGTTGCCAGTAAATAAAGTTATACGGTATCAGTAAAAGTTGTTGTTCAAACAAATCGTGTATGCTTTACGGTGAGCAAGCACCGTCACAACGCCTATGGCAATACTTGTCTCTAACGACATTTTTGCTCTTCTTTTCTTTCTTCAGAACTGATGTTGGTGTGTTTTTCTGCGGTCCGCCAGCTCTATCTCACACCCTGCACGTTTTGAGTGACCAATATAGCACCATGCAGGACGGAGCCAAGTTCTATTACAACAAGGAGAATTTCTAAGAAATTGTCTCGACCTGTTGCGGTCACATAAAGGGTGAATATTATAACGAAGCGCACAGTTACTATTTATATACCAAAACTCAGACAAACAAACCAAGATTTTATCTCCAATTCAATTCAATTCAATTTATTAATTTAGCACCTTTTTATACATATAGAAAAAAAAAGGTAATATTTAAAAGAAACATGTATAAAGGTGACAAGCTAACAGTAATAACCAATAGCTTAATCTAGACAGTTACCTGATCGCAATAATTAACTGATATACTGTAAGAACGGAGGATTGGCAATAAGGGGCTGTTTATATGATCCCGGTGTACCGGGACGGGATGGCAGCCGGGATGATTTTGATGTATTGAAATAAGTCACGATCTTTGATTATGTGCATTGGAAAGCTTTCGCCTACATTTTTCAAGGCCTAGATTACTAAATAACTTCAACAAAAGCCATTTTCAATTGCCACAGTCATTCACTTTTAACTTTAGGATCAGATCAACAAAATCTGATTTTCTTCAGGCATCGCGTGGTTTTTCTGTTTTACGTGTTGACTTATTTCAATACATCAAAATCATCCCGGCTGCCATCCTGTCCCGGTACACTGGGATCATATAAACAGACTCTAAGTTAGTATACATATGTTGAAATATAAAACACAGTGATTTCTAATGAGCCATTTGTTGGAAATGCAAGAATAAATTATAAACTCAGACAAACATGAATTCGACGTCATCTGTGCGCTTCGCTATTGCAGCACGAATTAATCATAGATATAGAAGGGAACTGAATAGGAAACTTACGAAACTGGAAATGATGTTTGCACAACTTGCTATGGTAATTATACACTTATAAGCGGCTAATGCACCTAAAGGGTGGTCCCACATGGCTAAAATCCGACACTACGCTATACCACAGAATAGTAATACAACCAGAAGTCCAACTCGCGTCGGAAGCTTTGAAGTTTATATCCTCGCGCATCTTGATTCCTCGAAGTTCCCCCGGCAGTTTGGACCTTCAAAAGAAGGTTAAAACTGCCGGGGGAACTTTCCAGGATTGCGTAGGATAGCGTTGGGAATATCGCGCCTGCGCATTGAAGAAATGCGGGCAAGTTTTCACGCGAATTGGACTTCTGGTTGTATTACCATTCTGTGGCTATACTGAACTTAAGTGATATGATATTACACTATTGTTTAATTTCAGCAATAGCTGATCCTGGCCACGTGAGACCACCCGTTAAGTACATTAAGTTGTGCAAACATCGTTTCCGGTTTCGTAACATCGTTTTAATTAAGTTTCCAATCCAGTTCCCCTTCCATTATCTATAAATTTATTACAATGTGAATTGTGCTGCTGCAGAGTGTTGCTAAGCCTTACGAGAAAAGGCTCCCCGAAGATGAGCCTTCGTATTTTAGGCACAAAAATCTCTTCGAAAATAAGCTTTCTCAAATACAAGCTTGCATGCAATCATAACCCCATATCAGTAAGCATTTCTTAACATGTTGATTTATTTTATTAATTTTATTTTAATAGCTTCGCCATATATTACGAAGAAAAATAAAACCAAACAAGGAAAAACAAAACGAATTAATACAAAATGTGTTGTTGTGGTATTTTTGGTATTTATTGGGAGGTATTTTTTTCGATTCCTTTTCTTTGGAGTGAGATGACTGTATATTTTCGAATTCTAATATAAAACTGCTCTCGTGAACACCGCTTCCAAACGTTTGCGCACGCGCGAATTCTCTGAGTAAACATATTGCAAGAGAAGTGGGAACTAGCCGTGGCGACAACAACCAGACAGTGAAGACTAAGTAAGACTCCACTATTCATTTTTGTTTTAAAAAAAGGGTAAAGAAAATTACGAAGGGGTAAATTCAGAATATGTTACAATATTGACAAGGCAGCCATGTACAAATTATCTACCTTATCTTTTTGGTAGTATGCTCATAAGTTTAACTTTTGTGTCGGACTTTCGGACCAGTCCAAATATTTCAGTGTTTTCCCGCTCTTTTTCAGAGGACGAGCTCGGACGGCGCATATGCGCAAAACGTTTGGCAGCGGTGTTGCTCTCGTGTACAGTTCGTTTAGCCCATAGTCAATCGAGATATGGTCTGGAAACTCGGCAAACTTCAAAGCGCCTATAATGAGCTGGGATTTTATGTTGAACCGTACCTTACACCGTGCACATCCTTTGTTTTAGGTTTATTAATATTTAAATAGCACGGTTGAGTGATTGAACTGAAACGTTGCTATTGGACAATTCGTTCATTATACTAAAATACAATGTGTTCAGTGACCGTGCACCGTGCACAAAAATGCATAAAGGCGAACAAAAAGATAGACCAAAGACTATAACCGAGTTTCCAGACCATATCTCGATTGGGTGTATTATAAGTGATATTGGGCATTTCACTCGATTACATAGCATGTTCTAATGATTTTTGGGTGAAGGAAAATTCGAGTGTAGAATATATACATTTTAAGACCAAACCGGGACCAGTTGCGAAAAATGCAACTACACAGGCCTTCCGGCAGGAATTGAACCCACGACTTTGCGATTCTAGTGCAATGCTCTGACCACTGAGCCACGGAGGGCGTTGCCGAGAGCTATGTTTAGCCCCTTGGTGACTGGGAGCCCTCCCTGGGAACTGGATATACAGGAAACTTACGAAGCCGGAAACGATGTTTGCACAACTTGGTATGGTAATTTACACTTATAAGCGGCTAATCCCCTAACGAGTTGTTCCACATGGCCACGATCAGCTATTACTGAAATTAAACAATGGTTTAATACAACTTAAGTTCAGTAGTGTCTGATTTTAGCCATGTGGGGCCACCCGTTAGGTGATTAGCCGCTTATAAGCGTGCAAACACCGTTTCTGGTTTTGTAACATCGTTTTAAGCTTCCTATCTACTAGTTCCTTTTTCAAAACGTTTGAATAATTGTCCAATCACATATGGGGATATATTGCATGATAGATTGCATGAGAGGTTCCGCATTCGTCTGTCTATACAGTTTCGTTTTCCCCTTAGAATTGAAGGATATTGAAATCATGAATAATGTGATCTTGGATAATATGAATTTAGATGTACATCACTCTTCACACGTCTACTTTAAATCTTTACTGTCGTGGCAATAGAATTCAAGCATTCCTAAATGATATATCGTTGCAATATATTCCTCAAAGCTGACCAATTCAAAATGATTGCTAACTTCTTGTTTTGAACAGTGGCGTAGCCAAGGCCCACAGTGACATTTCTAAGGGGGGCAGCTAGGATGCCTTTTGAAATCTACTTCTGAAATACCATTTCCTGCATTTCGGGAGAAGACTTCATGGAATTCTGAACATAAAATGCCCTATAAAATACCAAAATTAAATATTTACATTATTTTTGGTAGGATTGCGACAAACTTTGTAGTCAGTTTGTGGAATAATGGATATTAGTATAAATACACAGGTGATTATAGAAAATCACGCGCGCTGATTGGTCGAGCTACTTCGGATTAATTCTCGATAATCACCTACACGTTTATTCAAAATGGCCGCCAGCCAAAGTTGTCAATGCGACAGACAAAAAAATTAACAATTTTAAAGAAAATGTTGTTCCTAAAAGTACGAAAATGTGTATTTATACTAAAACAATTATTCGCCTCAGGCTCAGTGAATATCGGTGAATAATAACCTCGACTTCGTCTCGGTTATTATACACCGATATTCACCTCGCCTTCGGCGAATAATTGTTAAATCATTAACGCGGATGGATACGCACTGGTTTTGAATCTGATTGGTTTCTGGGTTTTAAACAACCAATAAGAAACAGGATTATTTGCCAAACACAAATCGAATTCAAAACAGGAAGTTGTCAACGAATCTTATCAAATGAACTGTTCAATTGCACGACAGTTTCCTCCTTGGCCCCGTTTTAAACGACGAACATTCGCACGTATTCATCGAATTTGACGCAGGGGAAACATAATTCATTAATTACCTCATTCCCATGACGTCATTGTCTGGGTGGATTGATAAGCCATATTACAAAATATTCTTCAATTTCAGTTTCAACTCATTTAAGAAAGCATCATTCAGGCCCAGCCCTGCTGTTAAACAAACCAAAAAATTAAACATCTTGAAAAAACGTACAACTCAATAACTTAGTTACTTAGGCCCGTTTCAGACGGCGTATTTATCATGAGTCGTATCTAATACAAATTGGTTCGACCAAAAAATGACGTCTGATTCAGACGCCGTATTTATTGAGTCAAATATAATTAAATGCGTATTCGTATTGAAACTGTGGGTAATATCATACATTAAACTTTACTATATAATTTATGCATTAGATACGGCTCATGAAAAATACGCCGTCTGAGGCCTTAGAGGTCTTAGACAATTGACAATTCAAAAAAGTCAATATCATCATGACTCCAATCAGTCAGTCCCTGAATACAAAACTCATTGTCAAAGATGGCCTGCGTGGCCGGGTTTTGTTTGCCGCTACGTCAGTCAAGGTCAAATACCCCATACTTATTTTGCCAACTCAACGGTTCTCACGCACTTTGAACCGTCTGACAATGCAATTTCAAACAGCTGAGTCATGATGATGATGAAAGAAATAAAATTTATAATGATAAATTCTAACTATTAGCGTTGATTTGTATTTTAACAATAAAGTAAACGTTCTTTGTTTCTTTATTTGAGAAATATTCAGTTTCCTTTGATTTTCTGTCTTGGCTTATCTGAAGCGCTTTTATTTTCGAGGAAATGACGGCGCGCTACGGAAGTCACGCGACGTTTAATCGCGAAAATGATGTAATGCTTTTATGTTAGGAGAAATCAAGTTCTGATCACTTACTTTATTTAAGTCAGCCTGCTAAAATTTATGTTTTTATAGCTTACATAAACTACTTACCAAACCAATTATTATTCTAACCTAGTTTAAGACATTAAGCTATGTTATGGCAATAACAAAGCTCTACTTTTTAGACTCTTAAGCAGAGAATTTTTGATTACCGAAATGACTTCTCTAAACGCCTTCCTCATAATTAAAGAGTCATTATGACACGTGATAAGAAGTAGCCAATGAAAAGTAAGCTTTCCCAAAAGGATAAAAAAACACGCGCAGGAGTTAGCGTCATTATTGTTTTATCTTTTCGCGAACGAAGAAGAAGAACGCTTTGTAAACTCTTGAGAACCTCAAAATTTCGTCATGCAAATCTTTGTAAAAACTCTTACTGGCAAGACCATCACACTCGAAGTAGAACCGAGTGATACTATCGAGAACGTCAAGACTAAAATCCAAGATAAAGAAGGCATCCCTCCCGACCAACAACGACTTATCTTTGCTGGTAAACAGCTCGAAGATGGCCGTACCTTGAGTGACTACAATATTCAAAAGGAATCGACCCTTCACTTGGTTCTTCGTCTCCGTGGTGGCATGCAAATCTTTGTGAAGACCTTGACCGGCAAAACCATCACCCTGGAAGTCGAGCCGAGCGACACCATTGAGAATGTGAAAACGAAAATCCAAGACAAAGAAGGCATCCCTCCCGACCAACAACGTCTTATCTTCGCCGGTAAACAGTTGGAAGATGGCCGAACCTTGAGTGACTACAACATTCAGAAAGAGTCAACCCTCCACTTGGTTCTCCGTCTTCGCGGTGGCATGCAGATTTTTGTCAAAACCTTGACTGGCAAAACCATCACCCTCGAAGTCGAGCCGAGCGACACCATTGAAAATGTGAAGACGAAGATTCAAGACAAAGAAGGTATCCCTCCCGACCAACAACGACTGATCTTCGCTGGAAAGCAACTGGAAGATGGCCGAACCCTGAGCGACTACAATATCCAGAAAGAGTCGACTCTTCACTTGGTCCTTCGTCTTCGTGGCGGTATGCAGATTTTTGTGAAAACCTTGACTGGAAAGACGATCACCCTCGAAGTAGAGCCGAGCGACACCATCGAGAACGTCAAAACAAAAATTCAAGATAAAGAAGGCATCCCTCCCGACCAGCAACGACTAATCTTCGCTGGAAAACAACTGGAAGATGGCCGAACCCTCAGTGACTACAATATCCAGAAAGAATCGACGCTTCACTTGGTCCTTCGCCTTCGCGGTGGCATGCAGATTTTCGTCAAAACCTTGACTGGAAAAACCATTACCCTGGAAGTCGAGCCGAGCGACACCATAGAGAACGTCAAAACGAAAATTCAAGATAAAGAAGGCATCCCTCCCGACCAACAACGATTGATCTTCGCCGGAAAACAACTGGAAGATGGCCGAACCCTGAGCGATTACAATATCCAAAAAGAATCGACGCTTCACTTGGTCCTTCGTCTTCGCGGTGGCATGCAGATTTTCGTAAAAACCTTGACTGGAAAAACGATTACCCTCGAAGTCGAGCCGAGCGACACCATCGAAAACGTCAAAACGAAAATTCAAGATAAAGAAGGCATCCCTCCCGACCAACAACGATTGATCTTCGCGGGAAAGCAGCTGGAAGATGGCCGAACCCTAAGCGACTACAACATTCAGAAGGAATCCACACTTCACTTGGTGCTTCGTCTTCGCGGTGGAAATTGAACGATTTTGTTATGAAACTGAACATTTAAGGAACTATATATTAAACCTAAAAAAGCACACACTGTTACTGTTCTGTATTAGTTTGGATATTCTGTAAAAACTTTTAAATATGCAATTTAAAAAATTAATTTAAAATATTTTTGTGGTTACCAAACCACATCAGCCATGTACATGCCAAGTTTTCAAATTCTGGTTAAAAGTGGGGGTTTGTTTTTTCTAGAGTTAGGTCAAAACAAAAAAAAATTGGTATTAATATTTGGGTTTTTTGGGTATTGCAATGTTTCTCATGCAGTATTTCGATAATTTTGCAGCTTCAGTACTGTATTTGGTTGGTTTTATCTGTCCAAGCAGTTTTGGTATTCCTCTAATTTTCAACATGGTATTGCAGTTAATGGTTCTTTTGTGAAGTTGCAATTTGGGTACCCTAAAATGGCTTCCCTGTATGACTTGGTAAAATTGGTATGCATACCAATTCTAATTTGATTGTTTAAATACTAGGTATGTTTGAGAAACTAGATCAAGAGGGTTAGGTACCCTATAGCTTGTCAACTACAGATACTACGTAAATGATTCGTGATTTCTGCTAGATACTTAACTTAATACTGAACTTTAGATTGCCTTTGTTGTCCTAGCTTACTTAAGCTCCCTAATATTGTAAAAGGGAGAACCTTGAGATAATTAGCAGCAATGGGTTAAATGTTAAGCACTCGAAATTGTTCTTATACAATAACAAATTGAAAATGCCTTGAAGTTGGTTAAAAAACTTGACTATTGCCTTGTTTTTAACCCACTTTTCTGTATTTTGACACCGATGTGGGAAACTGGACAGTTTCTTGTGTTTGGTATGTTGCTTCAAACATGTGCATATAATGATTTTGGCAAGTAATGCTATATCAGAACAAAGAAACTAGCAATGCGCAGCAGAACACGTAAGCAAAGCCGATACTTCATTGCATCATGAATGAAATTAATCAGAAGCCTGTTTGCACATGTACTATTAGTAGCTGCCATATTGTATATTGGTGTGAGGGGAGGACATGGAGTCAGGTCAGTGGGCTTTGGTTTACAGGAGTTTAATTGGAATTGAGAGGGTACGATGGAGTATGGTTTGAAAAATAGGATACACAAGAGATGGTAAGCATGGAAAATGACTAAAATAAATGTTTTGTTAAGTACACAGAATGTCCTACCCACAATTTTCAAAGGCTGTCATTAGTATCAATGAAATGTAACAATTCCAAAGTAGCTCAAATCAAAATAAAATTTAGAGTAAAGTTAAAAAGTGGTAAACTGTTGAGAATAGTTTTGATAATGAAATACTGACATATAGGTGGTGTGCAACCAATCCCTTGAGATTCGAAAGACAATTTTTTATTACCTATTAAAAGGTGCTGTTATGCAAGGCAATTTTAATAATTATAAAATAATATTTACAGGTCAGGTTTCTTAACAACTTGTGCAAACCAGAAACCATCAACGAGAAATATTATTTTTCTTCACGAAAGTATTTTTTTTCACAAAAAAAATTGTCTTGCCAGAAAAATTGCTTTGTGTGTGAATACATGGACTCAAGCTTGAAGAGATTGTAATACATTTCATCATACTAACTTCACAACTCAATTTGCTAAAATTTCAATTTTCAGAGCTATTTTAAAATTTATATGTAATTTACTACATAAAACAGTCACCTCGCTTCTGTAGTCCATTCGTTTAAATTCAAAAATAAAAACATTAACAAACTTTTAGACCACAATATTTGAAAATATTTACACACAAAAATATGATGACATGACAAAATAATGGCTGCTTAAATTATGCTAAAAAGTCGCCATCAACTTTCGCCTTCTTCCATCTTCTCAGCGTCCTTCGCATCATTTTCGTCCACTGGTAATTTTCCCACAATTTCTAAAAGTTTTTCGAGTTCTTCATCAGTACTGAGACGTTCCTCGCTCTCTTCAATGATCAACTGAATTTCTACCGGAGTTGACGGTTTCAGATTCAACAACTGTAGTTTTTCACCCTTCGTTAAATTAAACGGGGCTACGTCGACGAGAAATTCTCGTATAATCTCCTCGTTCTGCAGTTTACAGGGCGTTTTCTCCAGGTATTTGATCACTTCATAAGAAATGGTCGCCAAATTCTCTTGCCGTTTCTTGTGGTGCTTTTTCGTCGAATCTTCCTGTACTTTTTCCTGGAGTAAGGAGAATACTTCGTAATTGCTAACCATTGCAGCTCTCTCGTTCAACACTTCCATCTTATTCAGTGCGTTCAGAAGAAAAAAACAACTTTCATTTTATATAAAATTCGAAGTTGAATCAGACGCCATCTTGGAAATTGGAAGTCGTGTCACTATGAAAGTCTTTGGGAGGGGAGGGTACATACAGTGCTTAATAAATTTACCTAATTTAGTAATTTTTTAACCTTTAAATTACCGGGAACATTTCACAGTACCTTATATAAATAAAAGAATACACTATAAGAATAGAAACATATTTTTATAGATTTGTTTACTTAATATTTAGGTTATCTGCACCTTACAAATTACCTACCGCTACCCACTAACCCCTGCACGGTAGGAATATTTTTTATGAATGTTACCGCTGGTGTATCTCATCGCGTATTCAGTTGACCTCGTTCTTCTGCAAGATGGCGGCCCCAATGCAAGCAAGTCAGCCAAACCATGTTCAAGGAAAAGGCCAACAAGGCTCGATGCCTGATCGCTCATTACGATCGGTTTTTGGTAAGGGACCTAAGCGTATAGATCTATAATATTTTGTAGTTTACGTGTAATTATTAATTTGATAATGCACCGGGAATGGCCGAATGAGATACAACATTTACAACTTTAATCTTTTATACAGCAGGTTGAAACATTAGGTTATTGACGAGATTTGACGAAGTTATGTGAAATCCTCTGTAATTGTACTAGTCCATTTATAGTAATATACAGTAAATATGCAACACAGAAATATCTGACATTCTAATTACAATACCATTGTATACTAAACTTTTAGTTGGGAATATTCCATATGAAGCTTCAGAGGAGCAGCTAAAAGAAATATTTTCTGATGTTGGCCCTGTCATCAGTTTCAGGTAAACATTTATTAGTACAGTATATTCAGGTATTCTTGTGTCTGTGTGTGTAGACAGCCCAGACTGGAAACTTTGTAGTGTGCACGGAAGATCTTCCGTGCGCGCTTGAAAAAATTTTGTCTGAGGAGCACCGCGCGCGCGCGCACGCAAAAGCACAGCAAGGTGCGCACATATTCGTAAAACGTCACGCGCGCAACAAACCAACAAAAAAAGTCGAGCAAGTTCTTTGTCTATAGCAATAACCAATATATCTTTATATTTGGAGGAAAATACTTGCATCGGAATCCCTCAATCCCTTGCAAAAAAAATCCTGCACCGAGAAATACCCCCCTTTTTGAGCCTCATTCATATTTTGACAGGTTTTGATAAGACCATGGATAAGACCTGGCTTCCGGTTTCGTTCTTTCGTCTATTGTAATGAGCGTGGGAACTGTCAAGCCAAGGCCCCAAGAAAATCGGTTAAAACCCGCACCTTTGAAACAAAAACATACCCGTTAAAATGCTCAAGTTTGCTTGCAAATGGTCTCCTTCGTTAAATGGTTACTTGTCTTGAATATTATATATCTAGTATTGACATTATGAGTTTATTTAATCATTTCTTGCAGTTTTGTTGTATGATGATCGAAGCAACCTTCTTGAAAAGCAGAATTTAGAAAGTTATATCCATTAAAGTGTACATAATAAGCACAGCCATTTGCTTTCACTGAGCAAAACTTGCAATGCTTCGGTAATGCCAAAATGGGCATTGCATGTCGTTGCATGTTGTGTTACACTATTACACAGTACACACGACACACCGATTTATCTTGTGACACAAATCGGCGTGCATGTAATCGGGACTTAAAAGCTTAATGTTTGGATCTCACTTCACAGTAACCTTTGTACAATGGGAACATTAAATCTGATTGGTTAAAACGAGAGAAAAGCTTCATTCAATCGTTAAGTTTTGGTTAAATGTTTGTGCTTAGATGCAAATGGCTGTATCTTATGAGTACAATTTTAGTGTGTGTTAATGCATATCTTCTTATGCAGAGGCAACAGAGCCCGCAGTCCTGCAATAACTGACCAAGCGTTGCGTGCGCAACACCAAGTGTTAGGTGCGCATAATTTTGCAACAAAAAGTTCTTCCGTGCGCATGTAACAAAGTTTCCAGTCTGGTAGAAAGCGTAATTTACTGTAGTTTAGGCTTTATAAATGTACAATCACTGACCTCTATATAACTGGACTGCGCGCCCACAATACTTTTGTATTACATGAAGTGTCCCCAATTGAATGGTGCCATCTTTGATTTTCTGGTTTGCTGATTGGTTAAATTTAGACCTAACAAGATGGCGTCCTGTCAGGGTCATCTGTGATTGGTCAATTTCACAGCTCAGACCTAACAAGATGGTACCTGATGGCGTGTATTTGGGCCATTTTTTCATGGGGCACCCGCAGTCCAGTTACAGGCCCAGCAGAGTTGGGGTGGCAGGGGCAGTCACGGCCACCCCACGTTTTGGTCAAATGTTTTTGCTGACATAAGCATTTTAAAAAAAATATAAAAATAAATAAAAATAGCAATATAAAATTTTTAAGTTTTACTACAATAAGGTGCTGCAATCTTGTTCAGAAAGTCCAGAATGAGATTTGTCAAGGAATACCTAGTTAAGCACCGAGTTTTACCTCACCGGTGTAAAATTATGGCTAATTTATTCAGAGAGTTGTTTTTATTGGTAGGGTTTTTTTTTACCACTCGTCATCTTGCGTTTTGCTTTTTCCCCATCATGAAGGTTATTTTATGTTTTAGTTTAATGTGGGAAGACTGTTTTCTTTTTATTGTCTTTTAAACAACAATTTTACCTTTGCCTGCAGGCTGGAGTTTGTAATTCGGCGTACCACGGTGAAGCTTAAAAATTCTATTACTGCAAATAAATTCGGCAGATTAAAAAGCCGTAAATATTAAATTTTCTTAATGCAATAAATGCCTTAAATTATCATGAATTTTCTCTTTAAATGCCTGAATATCACCGTTGTCTTACTGATTGATTTTTCGGAAATTCCTCTCAGAACTCTCTGAAAATCAGCCTTTCTGGGGCATGCAAAATTCAAAATTGGGGGAGCATGCCCCCAGACCCCCCTGGGCCTGAGTTATATAGGGGTCAGTGTGTGCAACCAATAAAACTGAATAGTTCTGTTCAATATTTACCACTAGGTTGGTGTTTGATCGTGAAACAGGAAAACCTAAAGGCTATGGTTTTTGTGAGTATAAAGACCAGGAGACTGCTGTTAGTGCTATGAGAAACCTGAATAGCTATGAACTTAATGGAAGGTCACTACGTGTGGACAGTGCTGCTAGTGAAAAAAATAAAGAGGAAGCCGGTACGAATTACTGGTGTATTCTACAGATTTTACATACATGTACACTATATACAACAATCGAAATATAGCAAGGTTAGATATACAGTAGAACCAGATTTTTACGACCACCCCTGTTGCCAGGTAAAAGTGGTCGTAAATGACAGGAGGTCGTACATGGCAGGTATTTTGGCAGCGACACAGCACTTCTTTATATAAACATTGTTTCAAGGAAAATGGTGATTTATAAAGATTTTCAAGGGAAATGGAAAAACAAGAACATTTCAAAGAAGTGCAGTCTTGATTTATTAATGTTAATATGGTTATTAAAAGAAAAGAAATTTGACATTTGTGCGTTTAATATCATGGCCTTTATAGAGCGATGTTCTCCATGTCAAAGTGGTGTCGTACTATCGTTCACTTCAGTTTTTGCGCTGTGTTTTTATTACGTTTGATTCAATTTTTACACTGGTTTTGTTTTGTTAAAAGCTCTTGCCTTTATTTACGATCTTCCAGTAGTATTTTTTTAGATGTGAACACTGAGTTTTGTCACTTTCGTTTCCAAGTTAAAAAGCTGTTGTAAAATATACAAACTTGTCGTGGTAACATCAACGATCATCAAGATCAACTTGTCTAAATTTAACAAATATTACTCATGGTTTCGAATTGTTCAGTCATTGTGTTAACTCTCAAACATCAACCAAAAAGTATTTAACTCTGACAACAAAACTTCACACAGATTTTCATCAAATAATGCTCAAAAGAGAAGCAAAACAAGCCTAAAATGCGGTACACGGCAATTGTGCAACACTTCCAGTTTCATGTTTTCGCATGTGGTCGCATTCGCGTTTGTTTACTACAAAAAACGGGTATTTCTTTAACATATTTCGGCAGTTTTATGTTGAGATGGTCACTCATAGCAGGTAAATATCTTGTTTGGGACACTAAAAAGTGGTTGCTGGTCGCGTTAGGCAGGTGGTCGCTCATCGGAGGTACATTCTATTACAAATCGTCCGTGCCAGAAAAAGTGGTCGTAAACAGCAGGTGGTCATTAAAAGGGGTGTTGTAAAACTCAGGTTCTACTGTACTGCCGAAACAGAGAACGTAGGAGTCTAACGTTTCGAGCGAAGGCCCTTCGTCAGAGAGAAACGTGACGAAGGGCCTTAGCTTGAAACGTTAAACTCCTATGTTCTCTGTTTCAGCAGTATATCTAACCTTGCTATATTTTGATTGTTGTGTCTACACTGCCTACGCAGCACGCTACTTTTTGTACACTATATATACTTCAAAGTTAAGTCTAATTTATTACAACAAAAAAATTTATCTTTAGAAATGGTGGCAGCAGTTCATCCTGAGGCCAACCCATTTGGACCTGCTGTTACTCCTGACGAAGCCCCCTCGGCTATTACCCAGGCTGTTGCCAGCTTACCTCCTGAACAGATGTTTGAGCTCATGAAACAGATGAAGGTATTGAAGCATAAAAATAAACATGGCTGCTTCTACAATACTGTCAGTACATGTAACCTACTGTAATCCATTGTTACAGCAGTTTCAGGTGATTCAACACGTCCACCAGATGTAAAAGTTCTTGGTGCCGATAGTTGTTTTTGACATAAAAGTCAGAGTGGTTACAAAATCACACACGTTTCATTATTATTTAGTATATACCTATATTATCTGACTAAACAGCCCATTCTTATTCACTCACTAATATTGGTTTAAAACTGCCTTGATCATCATTCGGATATTGGTGGTTTTGTTATTCCATGATTTGCGAATCACTCCTTTGTGTCAAGAACAGCTATCAGTGCCAAAATCTTTTACATCCTGTGGGCATCTGAAACTGCTGTAATAAATTGTGGTACACTGTATTAAGTACTGAATGAACTTTAAGAGATAATGTATTATCATTTTCTAGCTTTGTATTCAAAGTAATCCAGAGGAGGCCAGACAAATGCTCTTGCAGAATCCTCAACTTTCGTACGCTTTGTTACAAGCTCAAGTTGTGATGAAAATTGTCAGTCCTGAGATTGCACAGGTTAGAACATGTTTTATGAAATTGCTGGTATTTTTAGGTCACACTCTTTCAACAGTACTTACAGCACAGAGGTAAAGTTTGTCACGATTTTGCAATCGTGTTGCGATCTAACGGTTCTTGGTGGTGCCATCGCAGTGCGATTTTGCTTCCTTCACGCTCGCCCACGCGTGATCGTCTCTCCAAAGAGATCGAATACTACATCTCTGCGTTTCCGGTTATCGACGGTGACAACGATCCTCTTCAATGCCGGCCGTCAAACACAATAGAACTTCCTTTGCTGTGCTAATTAGCCAGAAGATATCTTGCCATCCAAGCAACCAGTTCCCCATCGGAGAGACTTTTTAGCAAAGCAGGGCAAGTTAGTACACCGGCACGAGCACAGCTGAAACCTGAGAGAGTGGATGAGCTTGTGTTCCTGGTTATAGTCGTTTGTGTCATTGTTATTTGTAAAATTTACTGCATGTTTCTTTGTAATTCGTAGTTAGGATGTTATAATCAATACAATTGTTTTTGAAACTGAAATCTTGTGCGAGTAGCGTCATGCATGGTTTTTTAACTATGGTTTCAAACTATGGTTTTTGCGGGCGGTTTTCGGTTTTCGGTTTTTTATAAAAACCGCCTCACCCGAGTCTAAACACGATTACGTTTTACCCAAATGCGATTAGCATAAACGGTACACAGCCATGTGATACAAATGTTTTCAAGCAAGAGTATAGGTGCATTTTCTTTTTTTTATTTATTAAACATATTTTTGGAAGATTAAGAGTTTGTTCCAAGAACTCATCAAGGGAGCTTACTCCTTTAACAAGTTTCAGACGTTTACATGAGGCGAAAAGTACAGCGGAACCTCGTTAATTCGACCACCGTCCGGCCAAAAAAATGTCGTGATAAAGCCTTGTTTCCATACAGTTGTAATTGTTGTAATTCAGTCGGCGACTGTCGCCGATCAAGTCTTACAACAATTACAACTTAATGGAAACGCTTGTTGTAATCCAATCGGCGACAGTCGGCGACTGTTGTAGAACTTGAATCAGGTTCAACTTCTACAACAATTACAACAGTCGCCGATGCGACAACAATTAATGGAAACATCAATCGCCGACAGTCGGCGACTTTTTGCTAGATATTTGCAACGTAAAACACAAAATTATGTACAGAAACTGGTCAAATCCTTTCAAAAAGACCTCGATTTCGTTAAAGAAGTCTACTAAATGACTAGTTCGAAGACTTGAATGCCGTACGCCAGCTCAAATGTTCGCAACTGTCGTCAAACGTTCACGAAACATGAGACTGAAGCGGCAAAGTTATTGAGCGTGTAAATAATGCTTGCTATATGTTACATAAACTGAAAATGATCAAACATAGTTTTAGTCATTCAGTTTGTTTTTGAATATCAAGCTTAGCTCATCTCAACTTTGCCAAGACCGAGAAGTCCTCAGTCCGAGCGAATGGGCGATTTGAATTACAACAATTACAACTATATGGAAACACGACTGTTGTAAAAGATCGCAAACAATCGCCGACTGAATTACAACAATTACAACTAATGTATATGGAAACCAGGCTTAACGGGGTGGTCGTATTAACGCGGGAGAGTATTACACTACTTAGATGTATTCTAGTGCTGTGCGCCGGAGATCTGCCGGAGCTCCGGTGTTTTTTGGTCCGCTGGAGCCGGAGTTGGGGTGTTTTCTTCCTGCTCCGGCTGGAAAGTCAGAATGACAAAAAATATGACAATTTTGTCCAAGTATCGACAAAACTTTGGCCACAAATAATGGCAACATTGAATTGGTTAAACGCGCATGTAATCTGAAGTCTTATTTGTTGAGTCAAACCATTTCAGCTACGACCACAAACCACTAAATTACAATAAGTCGTTGTGTCTGCGATCTATCTTGTCACAAGATAAGTTGCTATGTCATGTAATACAATCACTGCTTTGACGCGTCTCGCTCTATCATATCTTTCTTGTCCACCATCCTCCGTCACTTCTGAACGGGTCTTTTCGTTGACGGGGAACATCGTCTCAAAGAAACGTTGCGCGCTCCTAGTCCAGGCAACATTGGTCGCTTAGCTTTTATTAAATTCAATTATAAAAAGTTTTAAAAACCCTTGGCAATTTCTACTTTGTATTTTGTTTATTTGTTATTTAATAAATTAAAGTAAAAACAAAGTAAAACTTGTTCGGTTCTATAACGTTTTCTTCGTTCCTGGCATTGCTAGTTGTCGCATTGCGTTTGCTTGAGTCGCATAACAGTTTTGTGGCTTTTACCGGGTGACTGGGAGAAGACCCTGGGGACAAAGTTGAGCCAAATAACCAACGAGGTCAGAGCCGGATATCAGAGCTGTAAAGCCCGTTTTCCAACTAGGCGAATTTGTTCGCGCGAAGCGAATTCTCCGGCAATATGATTGGCAAGTAAGAAAATTGGCGCGAAAACTAGCAGCACCAACCAATTACATTGCATGAATGGGTATTTCGATTCGATTCGCGCGAACAAATTCGTCTAGTGGAGAACGGGCTTAAAACAGCCGGAGCTGAAAAACCCGAGTTTGCACACCTCTAATGTATTCAGGCCAGAAAAAAGTGGTCGTAATAACGTAGTGGTCGTATCAACGGGGTGGTCATGTGGCCGGGTTCCACTGTAAGTACTTTGAACTTGACAGTAAACAAGAACAAAGACGGTGGAAGAACAAAAACGTACAATGCTTAATAATTGGTTAGAAAAAACGTCCAGATTGTTTGATAAATAGTTGAACTTGGCGAAATAAATTACAGTCGTTTGTACCAAAGCGGAAACATCGCCCGTCAAAACATGTTCTAATGTTAACGTCAAACATAGAAGTTTCCTTGGAAACATATCAAGTCCTTCGATAGGTACATGTTTATGCCCTCAGCCATGCAATCACGTCTTGCCAATCCCACGATGTCAATTTCAAAACGGTTAACTTTTGAACATCTTTTGACGGGCGGTGTATAGGTGTTTCCACTTAGGTGCAAACGATTGTACTCTATTGAATTACAGTTTGGAATTCTGATACTGATAGAAAATGTTAAATTTTTTGCATATTTGATAAAAGAAACCATCTCATTCTTCTGTGAATGAGATGGTGTCGCATTGATCCCTTCAAGTTCTAGGGTCAGAACTAATTTCAGTGGGCCGGATGGAAGAATTTTAATGTGGAGACGAGAGTAATCAACCGGTCATATAGTATAGGTGTGAACTCGCGTTTCAATGTTCGCGTTTCATTGAAACGCGATCGCTTATGAGTAAAACGTGTTTGCGTTTGGTGAACCGCGATTTCAAGTTTGGTGAACGCGAATTCAAACGCGATCGCGTTTGCGGGGCGTGACAAGTTTAACGTCTGTGCTCTATATTTCCACAGTCACAAGTCTAGTAACTTTGGTGTCGAGTCACAACTTGAGTTGTCTGGTCGACTCAAGTGCATGAAATGGATCAGTTCAAGTTGATTCAAGTCATTGAAGTCACGTTAGTCAACTTGATTGAGTCCACTTGAGTCACAAGTTACAAGCTTTGTCAGGCTCAGTAATCACAAGTTGCATAGTGTCAACAGATCAGATCAGAATGATTTACCTTTTTTAGGATTTACCTGGCTCATTTTCTGCTCAATTATTGCCTGATTGGTATTAAGCTAATTTAAATATTGATACATTATTTAGGCAATCTTGTACCGTCAGACTGAGCCCCCACAACCGTTACAGCCTGAACCACAGGGAGGCATGCCACCTCCAGGCCCTCCAGGCCACCCTGAAATGCACGGCCCACCTGATATGAGAGGTCCGCCTGACATGAGAGGACCACCTGAAGCCAGGATCCCACCTGATGCCCGTGGGCCTGATATGAGAGGTCCACCTGATATCAGAGGGCCGCCTGATAGAAGAGAAGGTAGAGGGCCCCCAGAGGAGATGAGAGGGCCTCCTGACAGAAGAGGACCAAGGGATATGAGAGGCCCACCAGGACCACAAGATATGAGAGGCCCACCAGGACCAGGTACGTTAACATGGTAATTTTTTTTCAATCACACGTAATTTTTGTTCTGATGAAGGCCTGACTTAACAGGTTGAAAGCTCAACAAATAAACATACAGTAGCCTATCTTAAAGTGTCTATGAAATGAAAAATTCGTTTTTTGTTGCATTTTTTGTTGTTTTATTGTACAAAGGAGCATGGCAAGAGCACTCACTGAAAATTTCAAGAGAATCTGATGCGTAGTTTTCGCGCTATAAACTCTCAACGTTTGCCATGGCTAGTCGTTCTTGGAGAAAAATTGGGCTTTCGGAAACAATGCTTATGACGTACGCAGATGGACAACTATGCATAAGAACAATAGATTTCACTATTAATGATCCATCTGCGTACGTCATAAGGCATTGTTACCAAGAAGCCCAAATTTCGCCAAAACAAACTATCCATGGCAAATTTTGAGAGTTGATAGCGCGAAAACTACGCATCAGATTCTCTTGAAATTTTCAGTGAGTGCTCTTGTCATGCTCCTCTGTACAATAAAACAACAAAAATGCCAACGTATTTTTCACTTCACAAACACTTTAAATTAGGGATCAATTAGTACAGTTCTGGTAGAATGTTCATGTAGTACCATACTTTCTAGACTATAGGTCGCACCGTTGTGTGAACCGCAGTGCCGGTTTTTTGATAATCAGGCTTAGAAAAAATCCTTAGATAAAAATTCAGTGGCGAAAATTGAGGTGGAGTGGGGAGGGCTGCCGCCCCACCTCCATGTCAAAATAGTCAATTTGTCGGAAATATTCGACAAAAAGGGCAAAAAACAGTCAAAATCCAACGCTTTTTGTGCATTTGTTGGATATTTTTGAGGCTTTGCCCCCCGACCTGAAAAAGTGAATTTCCGCCACTGGATAAAATCCTTAGACCGCACCGTTATATAAGCCGCATTTCTAAATTGGAATGCCTTACAAGTTAGCGGCTTATTATACGTAGCGTATACGTTTTATAACGTAGCGTAACATCTTACAATGTAGTATGACGTCTTATAGCTTAGTGTAACGTATTAACACTCAGCGTATATACGTGTTAGCGTTTATAACCTAAGCGTAATGTCGTAGAACGTAACGTAACGTCTTATAACATAGTGAGACAACTTATAAGGTAGCGAAACGTCTCACAACGTAGTGTGACGTCTTATAACGTAGCGTAATGTCTTATAACTTTGTGTAACGGGTAGTGTTATAACTTATAACCTAAGCGAAACGTCTTGCAACGTACGGTAATGTGACGTTTTATATGGTAGCATAATGTTTTATAGCGTAGCGTAACGGCTTATAGTCATAGTCTAACGTCTTACAGCGTATTGCAACGGCTAATATATATATATATATATATATATATATATATATATATATATATATATATATATATATATATATATAATTTATTAACTTTTAATGCTGAGTCGCTACTCAGAGTTTCACGCTTGAGTAGCGACTCAGCTTGAGTAGCGACTCAGCATTAAAAGTTAATAAATTATACTTCGCTCTGCCTATTAATGGTATTGAGCGCTCTTATACCTTACGCTAACCTAGTGATCTTTATGTTACACACTATTTTTGGTATATATATATATATATATATAATATATATATATATATATATATATATATATATATATATATATATATATATATATATATATTATATATTATATATATATATATATATATATATATATATATATATATATATATATATATATATATATATATATATATATATATATATATATATATATATTATATATATTATATAAACATATAAAATAGGATAAGATATAAAACATCAAGAAAGGAATGATAAAAATCTTTATTTACGTTTTGGGCACTGCCCTAATATTCTGATGAAGGGCAGTGCCCGAAACGTAAATGATGATTTTTATCATTCCTTTTTTGATGTTTTATGATTGTACTTGGAATTGATGTTCAAAGCTGGCTCTTTGAATATATATATATATATATATATATATATATATATATATATATATATATATATATATATATATATATATATATATATATATATATATATGTATATATATATACATAATTGAGATTTCTTTTACAATATGAAAGAAAAAATCTTTTACCGTATCTAAAAAGTGTTTAGTTTATTTACATATGAACCACACCGGTGTATAAACCTTGTGTTGTTAGATTTTGGGGAAAAGATGCGGTTTATAGTCCGGAAAATATGATATTTACGTGTAATTACAGCAAAAAGACTAGCTGTGAGATTTTGAGGTGTGCATGTAGTTCATAGTCTTCGTGACTGATTTTGTAACTTGGTGTTGAACTTACAGGATTTGAATCTCGAGGTCCTCCTGATGCTGGAGACCAACGACGCAATCCCGATTTCCGAGGACCCCCCGACTTCCGAGGCCCAGGTATTCAATTTATGTCTCATTATATATTAGAGGTTTGAACTTTTTTGAAGTGGTGGTGGTACGCTAAGCTTTTTATTGATGTTAGTTTTTCATTTTTTGTTTGTTCTTTGTCTCAGATAACAGAGGGCCAGAATTTCGCGGTTCACATGATCCCCGTGCTTTTGAACGAGGCAGAGGTCCCCCAGGTAAGGAAATCTGAAAATTATGATATATGTCATGGTATGGTGTGGTATGGTATGGTATGGTATGGTACGGTACGGTATGGTATGGTATGGTATGGACGGTACATGATATGACATGATACATGATACATGATATATGACATGATATGATATGATATATGACATGATATGATGATATGATACAGTATGATATGATATATGATATGATATGATATATGATTGATATATGATATGATATATATGATATGATATATATGACATGATATGATGGTATGACGGTACGTATGATTTTATGATACATATGATATGATATGATATGATTGATATATGATATGATATATTTAGATCTTATTAGATGTTTTGGTGTGTAGTATCGCTGTATATTTTTACGAGTTGTGCCGTATTTTGACGAGCCCGCAGGGCGAGTCAAAATACAAACAACGAGTAAAAATATACAGCGATACTACACACCAAAACATCTTATAAGAGATTTATTATACAACAGCTCGCCTCTGATCAACAAATTTTTATGGAAAAAGAAAACTCTAAAAAAGCCAGAGAAGTAGAGTGTGACTTGCAACAGGACAAAACCAAGACAAAATAATAAGCATACATGAAGTAGTTCCCGACTGACAAATTTGATTGGCTAACAAAATCTGTCAAACCGGTTTTCTACAAGTTTTCTACTATCCAAATAACTAACTATCCAAATATCGCTGTATATTTGTACTCATTTTTAGCGTTATTTGGACAGTTTTTAATGCAGTTGTATAATAAATTATATTACCTGGCATCACATGTATATTGTGAACACTATACACGTTATTTACGTGCTGTTTTGTTTACTTAATTCAGAAGAACGTCGAGGTCCACCTGATCCCCGATCTGGCCAGCGAGGCGGTAACGACCCACGCAACTCACGCGGTCAGGAGCATGGGTTTGATCCGCGGCGTGATCGTCCCGGTCCGCCGGGGCCACCCCATGGTCCTGGACCTGAAAATAGGTTTCCAGGCCCAGGACAACCACCGCAGTGGAACAAACCTGAACAGCCTCCTCCTCCTGCTCCCCCCGTCAATGCTCCTGGATCAGCGCCGCCTGGTACAGTATTTTTCAACTATTTCAATTTTAAACAGTTAACACTGCTCTCGGTCGTGTCTTTCTGGCATACTTTCATCCTCTATCCCAGGGCCTCCTTGGTTAATAGGAAGTGGCAGGTGGTAAACTGCCGAGAGTAATTTTGATAACGTTTCGACCGCCTACGCAACACTCTACTTTTGTAAACGAGATTATGTGATGTAGAGTTTCCTTATCATGGGGTCTGAAGGGTTTTGTCTTTGAACCAAAAACAAAAGAAATTAATGTTTAATCAGTGCTTTGAAATCGGAGGAAAAGTACTAGTACTTTGAAATAATGCAAAATACGTTTTCAAAGTCTTGGGACTTTGAAATAAGGCAAATTATATTACGTTTCAGAGGTATCTTCGGAGTTTTGAGTTTGAAAAGTCAGTTCAAATTAAATACTCGACGTCGGACGTGCATTAAAAAGGCTCGCCTTTGGTATAGTTCTCTGATGAAAATATGTTGGCAATGTTTTTACACAATCCTAAAGATGTTATGGTAGTTAGTAATCGTGCAAAGTTTCAGTTCAAAATTCGTTGAAGAAAAGGTGGTATTTAACGTGTAAAGTTTGTACTTTGGAGCGCCGCCATTAACGTGGCCGAGCTTGAGAAGAATGAGTCGAGGAAGCCTTTGACGTCATAGACCCAATAACAACAATGACCCTTTTGTTGACAACAATGATCAACAATGGGTTCGAGTCCCGCTCAGAGCTCAGAGTTTTTCTGAGTATTACCAACTAACACAGCTTGTACAGCAAACAATTGACAATTATTACTAACATCAAGCTGCATTTTCTGAAACTAACTAATGACCCTTTTGTTGACAACAATGATCAACAATGGGTTCGAGTCTCGCTTAGAGCTCAGAGTTTTTCTGAGTATTACCAACTAACACAGCTTGTACAGCAAACAATTGACAACAATGACCCTTTTGTTGACAACAACAATTATCGTTTGTTTTTATTGAGTCTATTACGTCATAAGTTCTCCTCAACTCAATTCTTCTCAAGCTCGGCCAATTTAATGGCGGCACTCCAAAATACAAACTTCGCACCTAAAACACAACTTTGTTTTTGGGGAATTTCGAAATGAAATCAAGTACCATAATATCTTTAAGATTTTGCAGAAACATTACCAACAGTATTTTCGTCAGAGAACCACTTTAAGGCATTCAACATTGAAAATGGGAATGGGGGCGAGGGGAAGCAGTGGAAAATAAGGAAAGACGGTAGCATGAAACAGAGCAAAGTTACGAAATAATTAAGGTGTCCCGTGCACATTTGGTTATGATTGTAGGTTTGTATGTCTAACGTCTAGTAAATGCTTATTTAGTTAGTTTCAGAAATTGCAGCTTGATGTTAGTAATAATTGTCAGTTTTTTGCTGTACAAGCTGTGTTAGTTAGTAATACTCAGGAAAACTCTGAGCTCTAAGCGGAACTCGAACCCACAACCTTCTGAATGCTAGCCAGACGCTCTAACCACTGAGCCACTAGAACTCAGATAGCGGAGCAAAGTTAATTAAGGTACTTATACCTTAGACTGTGCCCAGTCCTCTAGGAACGAGTCTTAACCGCTCGGTTACAAGTACTTGTTGGTCTACAAGTCGCGTTGTAACAGTAAGTTTCCAGTTAAACACTGTTAGTTAGTTTCAGAAATTGCAGCTTGATGTTAGTAATAATTGTCAGAGACAATTATTAGACTGGGCACAGTCTAAGGTATAAGTACCTTAATTAAGTTTGCTCCGATATCTGAGTTCTAGTGGCTCAATGGTTAGAGCGTCTGGCTAGCATTCAGAAGGTTGTGGGTTCGAGTCCCGCTTAGAGCTCAGAGTTTTTCTGAGTATTACTAACTAACACAGCTTGTACATCAAAAAACTGTACAGCAAAAAACTGACAATTATTAAATGCTTATTTGTTAGCTCCCAATCCTCCTGGAGGCGAGGTGACACCACAAGATCAAGAAAAGGTTGGTTGTCGTTCAGTGTTGTGTTATTTGAGTTTATTTCGCCTTGCTATTGCCTTAAAACTTGTAATGACTTGCTCCAAGTCCGCCTCTTAGCGCTAGTTTTTGCGGGCGAGCGGAAAGGCGGGAGAGCGGAAGGTCAAAAATGTCGAAAGGTCAAAAATGTTTGAAAAGGACTTTGAGAAAGTCTAAGTGTGGACGAATGAAGGAGCTTAATTAGGGTTGAAATGTAGGTTATTCAGGCCATGAACGTATACGGGCATGAAACAAAAATTGTCAGACAAGTTGGGGACAAGGAAAATGAAACATAGAGTTGAACACAGTCTAGGGGTATTAATCATCCGACAGTGTATGAAATAATAGTAGGTGGTGTTGATGATGCAATGATGAAGATGATGAGGGTAATGGTGTTCGTGGTGGCTAAAGTATGGTGATGCCGGTGTTTATGGTTGTGAGAGTGGTGGTGATGGTGGTGGTGATTGTGGTGGCGGTGATTGTGGTGGCGGTGATAGTGGCGATGGTAATGGTTGTGGTGATTATGGTATAGTCGTGATGATGATAGCGGTGATAGTGATTGTGGTGATCAGGGCGTTCATATAGGGGGCGGTGAAACGGCAATGGGCGCGCTGATCGATGTGTGATGCAGAGGACTGGTAACAAGCCCACTGTCACCATAGCGACGAACGCTAAGGGGAAAGTCCAAAATATGGCGGGTAAAATACGCTTGATGTGGAAGTCCCTGAGTTGAGTTGAGTTTAGAAGAGGACGTGGATGAAATTGCCGAGCCATACGATATATCCGTGGATTCAGCTAATATATTCTCTGGTGTTACTCCCAAAAATTCGGAGTCGTTGCTGAAACATGAACAAATATGTTGCTGAAAAATATTAACCGTACCGTTGCTTTCGCAAGAGAAATGACGCAAGAAGTCTTTGGAAATCTTTGTTTGTGCACGTTATCATTCGGCCATGTTCGATAGAAGACAACATCTTGCATTGAATTTTAGCTGGTAGGTCATCTTTCCAATTGAATATCAAGAAATAATCAACTCCGATTTGCATTTTCTCAATGAAACCTAACAAGAAGTTATCTTGGCTATCTGATGACAAAATTACAAGGTGTGGACGACAGTTTATCACATAATGCGCTCGGCATGCGTCCCAGCAAGTCGTATTTTAATAAATTGATCGGAGAGTAAAATTTGTTTACAGCTTACAGTTATTCTAATCTAATGCTTCAAAAACCCGATAAAGTTATTGATATAATTACTAAGAATCGTAACATGGAAAAACTATAAGTTTTGTTTACTTCTCTTGCAGCAATTGAGGAACTAAACAGGCAAGAATTAAACCATAAAAATACCTAACATCCGAACGCTATATCTCCAAATAATCAACTCCGATTTTTACGAAAACTTTATGATATAACCACACTATTATAATGTTCAACATACCTGAATTCCTAGGCGTGGACGACATGTTAACATGCTCAAATCTTGTAATGAAATTTTCCCTCAATAGAAGTCATCAAAAAATCGAGTCATTATCCATAATAACTCCTTTATAGTACAACTTTTTACGCCAAACAAATATTCATACATTAAACGAATAAGTACTTCGTCGGTATATTGCAAAATGTTCTTCCGAAATTACATAGTTAAAGAAAAAACAGCGAGAATATCACAGTGCCCAAAAATCCACTTTTGATCAACTTTTGCTCAGAAGCACGCTCGTGCCAGTCCTTTTGTGCATCACACATCGATCAGCGCGATATGAGCGCGTTGCACCGCCCCGTATATAAGCGCCCTGGTGGTGATGGTAATTGTGCGTGATTGTGGTGGTGATGATTATGGTGATAGTGGTGGTCAGGTGGTGGTGATTGTAATGGCGGTGATAGTGGCGATTGTAGCAATGGTGGTAGTGATTATGGTAGTCGTGATGATGATGGCGGTGATAGTAGTGATTGTGGTGATGGTAATGGTACGTGATTGTGGTGGTGATGATTATGGTGATAGTGGTGGTCAGGTGGTGTTGATTGTAATGACGGTGATAGTGGCGATGGTGATTGTGGCAATGGTGGTGGTGATTATGGTATAGTCGTGATGACGATGGCGGTGATAGTAGTGATTGTGGTGATAGTAATCATACGTGATTGTGGTGGTTATGATTATGGTGATAGTGATAGTGGTGGTCAGGTGGTGGTGATTATAATGGCGGTGATAGTGGCGATGGTGATTGTGACAATGGTGGTGGTGATTATGGTAGTCGTGATGATGATGGCGGTGATAGTAGTGATTGTGGTGATGGTAATTGTGCGTGATTGTGGTGGTGATGATGATTATGGTGATAGTGATAGTGGTGGTCAGGTGGTGGTGATTATAATGGCGGTGATAGTGGCGATGGTGATTGTGACAATGGTGGTGATTATGGTAGTCGTGATGATGATGGCGGTGATAGTAGTGATTGTGGTGATGGTAATTGTGCGTGATTGTGGTGGTGATGATTATGGTGATAGTGGTGGTCAGGTGGTGGTGATTATAATGGCGGTGATAGTGGCGATGGTGATTGTGGCAATGGTGGTGATTATGGTTGTCGTGATGATGATGGCGGTGATAGTGATTGTGGTGATGGTAATGGTGCGTGATTGTGGTGGTGATGATTATGGTGATAGTGGTGGTGGTAATGGTGGCGATAATGATAGTGGTGGTTGAAATTGTGGCGGTGGTGGCGGTGGTACGAAGATGATAATGGTTGCGATTGTCGTCGTGACTAACGTTTTGAAAGACCAGTAGTCCTCACAAAAAAACACTTATTAAACTTTGTTTATTTTCCAGGCTGCTTTAATCATGCAGGTTCTCAGCCTCACGGAGCAACAAATCGCTTTACTTCCAGAGGATCAGAGACAAAGCATCATGGTACTAAAGGAACAGATAGCACGCAGCTCCCAGTAAAACGTACGTCATGTGATTTTCCGTAATTAATGCATATTGTTTTCGTAGCAATACATATTCTTAACTCTCGCTCTTAAATTTGCCCGAGTTCGACCATACGGGAAATTTTCTATAGTTGATAGTGTACGTTTAGTGGACTAAAATATTTTATTTCACCGAACAGACTTTAGTTTCTTCTTGAAAGGCATGGGCGATATTGAAAAGTCTTTTTTAAACTCTTCGTGCTTTAAAGGACATTGGCAATAAAAATTAAGTTTATCTCATTTGAAAGAACTCGTCAAATGGTATAAGACAATTTACAATTTTTCCGTATCTGTTTTGGTTTTGGAAATATCTTGACTAAAGACAGCGTGCTGTCCGCCATCTTGGAATTATTTTCGATATGCAAAATTATGCATGTGACGACATAACCAGGGTAAAGTGAAATTTTTATCTTGCCAACCTTATGACATTATGAGCTAGAAACTCGATTTTTTATTGCGCTATTTCCATTTTAAATTGACCCACAACATTTAAAAAGCCTTCCGTGGAAATCTGGTCACCCACGGAGTAATTTCATCAGGTTTACCCTGGTTGTGACGTCACCCATTTCCTAGTTAATTAGACCCAATATTACAACAAGATAGCGGACAGCACGCTGTCTTTGGTCGAAATATTTCCAAAACGAAAACAGATACGGAAAAATTGTAAAAGGTCTTCTTATACCATTTGACGAGTTCTTTCAAATGAGACAAACTGATTTTTTATTGCCAATGTCCTTTAAGATTAAGTTTCAAAGTTTTTCCTTCTCCGACATTGCTTGTGAAATATTAAATTGAACTTCAATTTGGAAGTAAAGTACTTCTAAATCAAAGTCCCTTCAATGTTATGTTTTAAACTGTTAAAGGGTAGCTATGGGCAGCAAAAACAAAAAAAATTCAAAAGCAAACCAATGACATGAAGATACAATCTAGTGTGTTATTTAGACCCAAAATATTTCAATAGTACAACTTAATTGCACTTTTAAAGTTGCTAATCTGAATCAGTATCTGTCATCTTGGATACCTTTTTGATATGCATGTTATACGTCTAATTAACTGACGTCACAAGCTCGGTAAACGAAATGTTTTCTTCTGGCTGCTGAATTTCTGTGGTATGTTTTTAAAGTGTTGTGGTTTAATCAGGAATGAAAATCATCTACAAAAAATGAGTTTCAGACTTATATATGTGAAAGTATAGCTAACTAAAGTTTTCGCCTTACCCAACCTTACCCAGCTTGTGGCATGGTCTTAGGACAAGATGGCGAACGGCAAGATTGTCTTTTGTCGAAATTATTGATGTTGTTTGCCACAAGAGTTGTAATTTGTTTACTTGGATTACCATCGCAAGACAGTTTGTTAATCAGGAATTTAAAAATGTGTACTTGTAATTTTTGTTGCTCTTACTTTAAGGTGGTCTTCCACACAAAATTTAAAAATTTTATATTTTGTTTTGGGCTAAATTATTTTAGTACCATTAGAGAGATATCATAAGGCTGATGCTAGTAACACTTTTCATTGACATGTCGTTGCCATGGTAACCAGGTAATGACCCCCAACTGGGAAAAAGTGATGTATTTTGTGCAAAGGATATCTCAAGAACCAAAGTTCGTACATTCTCAGAAAAAGGCTTAAAATGATCTACGGATATACCTTTGTGTTGTGAACCTCAAACATCTTAATACAATTGTGTTCCCAACTAGAAAAAAAAACATTTTTCTTCAATAATGACAGATCAATAATTGAGTGGAAGACCACCTTAAGATGTTTTACGATATTTGGCTCCGTACTTGACAAACGACGTGACAATTCTCGTATTTTATACCGCTAAATTTCCAATGACGGTATAAAATATGAAAATATAACGTCATTTCTCAAGTACGGCCGTAGATATCGTAAGACTATTAACATTTTATTTTTTTATTTTTTTGACTCAAGTTTTCTCTTAAAATGTCTACGAAGCGAAATTTTTTATTTCATATTTTTCTCGACAAAGAGTTAAAAAGCAGGCTTCTAAGACCCCGTTTACGTGGGGTTATGCAATAACCAAGGTTAACAGCTAGGTAACCAGGCTTCGATACGTCAGCACGTCACGTGGCCGAGGGGGGCTAGGTAAGGTGAGCGTGATAGAGCATTTGGTATCATTTATCGTGTTACGCGAAGCAAGACCGACTGGAGGAAAGCAAAATTTATTTTTTCCCCCCTTGATTCGTTGTTTCACTTGGTTCTCCTACTCAATTATGTTCTCTTAAAATTTCCACCAATTGTTAATTGGTATGAAGGTGTTAGTTCTTCGGGGGGTGGTGGTCAGCTCAAGATACCACTTGCATGGATGATGGATCTTATCCTGAGTCCAAGTAACAGTATTCGTCCCAGGCCACCCCTCGGTCAGCTGAGCTAACACCTAACCATCCAAACGGGTAAGTATGGTGGAGTAAGGTGTTAAACGGAAGACAAATCGAAGCCGTTCTCGAATTAGTACGGTTCCGCCTGTTTACACGGAAGACAAATTCGGAAGCGGACTCGAATTAGTACGGTTCCGCCTGTTTACACGGTGAAATAGGACGAATTCGAGACCGGTCTCGAATTCGCCCGGTACCGTGTTGGCTCGGATATTAGAATTGAGGGTAAATGTTAGCCTAGTTTCTAGGCCTAAAGGATCCGAACGGACCCGCTGGGGAAGGCCTAGCAACATTTGTAAGCACTTTCACTTTACAGCTCAGTTGTTTATTGAGGAAGAATTGTGATGTTATGACGTCCTAAGTGTTTCCCGACACATATACTATTTCCGTCTGCGTAAAATAATACTACCTACTCATCTCTGATCGACGAAGGTTCACTGTCCTAGCTTCTTATAGCTTTCCTTCTGCAACCGCCAAAAGTTGAAAGTTAAACAGTTAAATTTTCATTTCGAACTCCAATTGCAATATATTCCATACTTTCCTTCTTTCGATCGCCAAGATCTTTGGTGAAATCTTCGCAGACATCCTTATGAATTTTACTGTCGCTACGCTAGATCGCAGGAATACTCGAAGGGCCAGAACGATTCTGGGCAGGACCTTTTTGCGAATGTTGCCAGGCCTTCTCGTTTCCAGCCTCTCCCCAGTCTTCCCAAGAACCCAAACCGACTACGCGGCCAAGCTCATGTCGGAAACGAAAGGCCTAGAAACTAGGCTAGGTAAATGTTCTTTGCTCAGAAAGATTTCGAAGTTCCCAAACGAAACTCGAACCCAATCTTTGATGCTTAATCTATTTGTAACTAATTGAGGTTCCACCAATATCTGCAGAAATAACGATTTTATTCTTATTTTACAATTTCCGAGATGCGGTTTACCGTAAAAACACATGCTTATGTTTGTGGCAAAGCAATTTATATCGGGACAATACCCCGGTGGTTCAGATTTCGGCAATGGTATGGCGAGAGTCCGCTGTATCGAATAGCTTGTGTTCGATTTCGTCGTCTGATTTGGGAGTGATCGGCAACGGTCGGAGGCTCATTTTCCGTCTCACTGTCTTATTCACGTTAAACTGCTTTTTGTCACCTTTAATACTGATCGCTGTCTCTCCTGCTTGCGGAGTGCTATTGCGACGACGAAAGATCGAAGAAATACGTAATGGGATCATTCTCAGTTTCTTACGTCTCTTCCCGTGGTCCTCTTTGTCGTGATCCACCCACGACTGTCTTCGCATCGCCAAAAGTGCCTCATCTGTCGAGAGAGAAGCAACTACTGTGTTTTGCTTTCTTTTTGAATTTAATTAAAGGCAAAACTGGTTGTTTTAGTGAATAGATGAGCATGACTGGAGCATTCAGCAAAAATTTCAAGAGAATCCGACGTGTGTACACCACATTCATAATCGCGGTTAATTTGAATATTCTTTTATGTGCATCTTAATATTAAGCTATTCTGGCCTCGTTTGTGTGTCTGAAAATCTGCAATACAATGAATCTTTACTTCACACCGAGGCCACAAAGGCTCATTTGGATGCACATAAAAGAATATTTAAAGTTAAGACCTTTGTGAAAGTGGTGAAAAGTCTTTGAGCTATGAACTTTCAAAGTTTGCCTTGTCTATTTTATTTCTGGAGAAATTTGTGCTTTCGGTAAGAATGCCTTATGACGTACGCAAATGGTTATCTATGAATAAAAACAATGGATTTCAGCATCAATGGTCCATCTGCGTACGTCATATAAGGCATTGTCACCAAGAACTCAAATTTCTTCAAAAACGAACTTTTTCCTGCCCACAAATCTCAAGCAAAACTATTGATTAAGTAATATTTCATAAACGAGTGCGAGTGTTTACCAGGGTTTCCAAACATGCGAGAACAATTGAATTCACGAGGCTGTTCACCAAGCGATTTTTATAATTGTTCTCAAGAGTTTGTAAAACACGAAAGGCAATGAAAACACGAGGCCGGTACGGCCGAGTGATTTTTGTTGTCTTGAGTGTTTTACAAACTCGAGAGAACAATTATGAAAATCGCGCGGTGAACAGTCGAGTGAATTCAATTGTTCTCAAGTGTTTGGAAACCCTGGTAAAACGCGAGCCACGAGTTTATGAAATAACTTCTCAGTTGACAATAGCCTATTGTTGTAGAATTCCCTAATTAGATGGCGTGCTATTATATAACCTAACTTAATTGGTTTCTGTGTTGAGTTTTGCATTTATAATTTAGAATTATGGTAATGATACAGTTTTCTTTGTTTTGACTGTTTTTATAATTTAGAGATGTTGTAATGTACGCTTTTTATTGTTTAAAGCGTTTATTATCTAATTTCCTAATTATTAATTCAATTTTTCGTTTATTACCGGGGTTTCGCAACTCACGCACGAGACGAAATACGTGTTTTTGATTGGCTAATTAGCTCATGAATTATTTATGAATTTGAGAAGGAAATGTCGACTTACCTGCAACAGGTGCAGAATTATCGAAATCGCCTCCTGTTTTGACGATGTCCTGGTGCTCTTTATTTTCTAACAGTTCCTTTTTTAAATCCTTTGCCTGCCTTTGAGATTCTATCCCTGGAAAGTGTAGGAAAAAATCTTTTTTTTAATATATTGTCAACGGCTATTCGCCAAAGCATTTTAAACTAGCGTTATGTAATAGATCAAACACGAGTTTGAGTGTTTCATCAGGGGTTCCAAACACCAGAGTTGGAAAAAGTATTCAACCTTCCTCCGGATGGGTTTTTAAGTTTAGATAACCTTCCTCAAAATATATAGCGAGAATTTTGTGTTTTGCAACGTTCATAAATACTGCGTGACGTTTACAGTACCTTGGTTTTCTAGGTTTTCCTTTGTAGGTATAAGCTTTGCATGGCATACTACAATAGCTACTAATAACTGACCGCTGCTGACTGACAGCCTACTAACTACCCTCTTCTTTCCGAAGATACAAACATCACAGCAGACATCAGCGTACATGTCTTACACGTGTAACTGCTGCCAGTGCTGCAGATTACCGAACTTAAACCTTCCTCACTAAAGTAAACCTTCCTCCGGGTGGTACCCGCATACCCGCAGCTTTTTTCCAACTCTGCCAAACACGAGAAAACAAATGAAAATCGAGGGCGTATCCCCAAGGTGTTTTATTGTTTTCGAGTGTTTGGAGTCCCCTACCCTGCGAGTCAGAGCCCCTTTCCGACCTACGCAGGCTTCGGGGGAAAGTGGGCTCTGCCAACAAACTCGATATCTCTTTTTGAGCATGCGTGAACGGTTGCCAAGATATTATTTTGGGCCCAGGCTTTAACGCGTTACTTGCTATTTTCCTGCTAACGTGTGTTCATAAACTAGAACTTGTTTGCCAGTTTAAAACCTGACCGTCTCGCCCCAAACTTGGGGCGAAGATCTAGTTTGTTGGCAGAGCCCACTTTCCCCCAAAGCCTGCGTAGGTCGGAAAGGGGCTCTGACTCGCAGGGTAGGAGTCCCCTGATGAAACACGATAAACCGAACGAGTGTTTGATCTTGCTTCTCAAACTTCTCAAACGAGTATTCGCATCGTGATTTGCGGTGTTTTCTTCATTGATTTCAATATGCAGATTAAGAAATGTGATCCAGTTAACTAGGAAGTTTCCTACAGGTTCTCATTGGGTGTAAAAACTCATACATACATGTGTAATATCATGTTTGCGGGGATTTCTTTTGTTCTCACAGGTCCCATTAACAGCTAATATACCTCATTATATTCATTTTTACTAATTCTACCTCCGTTGATGTCAAACCAGGTCTAATTAGAACTAATCGTACCCGGTTTGACGTCAACGGAGGTGACAACAAAAGAAATTCTCGCAAACATAATATTACAAGGAATAGCATAAAAAGATGTGCATTAGCTATTAAACGTCCCACTCGATGAGGGTCATTTAGTAAAGGGGTTTTACTAAATTACCCTCATCGAGCGGGACGTTTAATAGCTAATACACCTCTTTTTATGCTATTACTTATAAATATGTTATACGTTCATGGATTGGCTATATATAATTCATAGTAATATTGAAAACATGAGTGTCAGTGTTTTAAATCCGATACAACACGTAATGTGAATGTTTTGAATAGCTTCAAGAACGACCCATTTTGTAACGTATTTCATTGGCGTAGTAATTTTGAAAAACAACGTTGTCGAAGCCGAAAAAATCAAAGCTAAAGCTTATGTAATTCAGGAGGGTTTTTTTGTATCAGGAATAAGACTGATTTCCTTTGTGTTTTCCTCATGAATTATTACTGAATTTTTTCGTGTGTTTTTGCTGTACAAGCTGTCGTAAGTTAATTACTCAGAGAAAAACTCTGACCTCCACGCTAGGATAGACCGAGGAACACCGCCGCCAAACGTTTGCGCGTGTGAATTCGCTAGAGTAAACATTGCAACTTAAGAGAAGTGGGAACTAGCCGTGGCGACAACAACCAGACAGTGAAGACTAAGTAAGACTCGACTATTCATTTGTGTTTTAAAAAAAGGCTAAAGAAAATTACGAAGGGCTAATTTCAGAATATGTTACAATCGTGACAAAGAAGCCATGCACAAATTACCTACCTTATCTTTTTGGTAGTATGCTTATAATTTTAACTTTTGTGTCGGACTCTCGGACCAGTCCAAATATTTCCATGTGTTCCCGCTCTTTTTCTGAGGACGAGCTCGGACGTCGCGCATGCGCAAAACGTTTGGCAGCGGTGTTAGACCAAGGTTCTTTTCGATATTTACACGCCTGGGAGTGTCCCGTCTGGATAATTATTAATTATTATTATTATGGTTTAATTATTAAAAAGGTATGTGGTGGTACTTACAGTCATCGAATTTGATATCTTGTTTTGTCTTTTCCTTGAGAAAGCGGGCTGTTGTGAGTGTATCTGCTTCTTGAAATGGGGTACTATCTTCTGGTGGGTTGCAAGGTTTGTCCGTCGTCGATAAGTTTGACAGAATGTCATCAGAAATAACTGAAAAGTTCAGAGCATATTCGTACTTAGTTGTTTTCGCTCCGATAAGGGTTGATATTACGTAAGTTAAGCACTAAACGACAGAGTGACGTGGTACCCCTTTCCGAAGAGGTGTCCGCTTGACGTATGGAAATTACTAGAACCTGAGCCCAGCATATGGCTTGAATCCAATTTCACACGGGGAGTGGTGAAGTAGCCGGGGTGAATTTACGTTCAATGATTGTTGGAGAGGCTTGTGGGATGCGCAGTAAATTCAATACGTCACTTGGCGCTGTCTAGCTTTGTCGTCAAGTATATATTTAACAAATAAAACATAAAGCTCCGTGCATATGTACTCTTATAAAGGCACGTTTGACGTCATTTGAACACGGAAGAAGTTGAGTATCGCCGAGTGCCTTTACACTTCTTTCATGTTCAAATGACGTCAAACGTACCTTTATAAGAGTACATATGCACAGGAGCGGTATGTTTTATTTGTTTTATAAAATAAGAAAAACCAAAACCAAAACCAAGCTAAAAGTGAGGTAGTTTTGGAATTTGGCGGGCTTTTCCGGCCAGCTGACGTCATTTTACGTCATTCATGCTCTATGTTCTCTTATAAATGCACGGAGTCCAGCCAGTCAGCGTGCGTAGAGGACACTATTTTATATATATATATATATATATATATATATATATATATATATATATATATATATATATATATATATATATAGTTCTTTCTCTTATGGTAGTGATCGCTGACCTATTCTGCCGAATATGTGGGCTCAGCCGTGCCGGCAGTCCTATTAATCCAGTTATAAATGAATTTATCAAAGAAAGGTCAGCGGTTACTACTATGGGAGAAAGGTCCTACAATCCGCTATCTTGAATCGGTTAATCACCCATACATAGTACCATCATTTTTTGTGTACCAATTAACCTGCAATTTTTACCAACCTTCTGTACTATTGTTTGGACTTGACTCAGCTCGGGTACTGTCAACCCGGTGGTCGACGTCAGTCTGCGGTGAAGTGGGGTATGTTTGTTTCATCCATTTCTCGTCATCTTCTTTTCCTGGATGAGTCAGCCAGGTATTGTCACGATCCTCTTGGTTATCAACCACGAGGGACTGGACCTGGGTCGTGTGATCAGTTGGTTGGTGAATTTGGTGAGCTGGAAAATATATATAATGAATGGTTTATATGGATACGTCTTCCTACGCTTTTTTGTCTATCTAAATACTTATACTAAATCGTGTTGTAATAATCGAGAACATGCAGAGCATTAAAATAATCACTGTCACCACTGTCATTTATTATCACGGTCAGAATCTTACATTTAAACCACATCTAATCTTAAATGGCGTCACCGTGACTGCCTCCTCCGCAGGCCCTCGTTGCATCATGGACAGGTCACACGTTTTATGATGCAATGAGGACCTGCGGGGGGGTAGGCACCGTAATTGATTTTGCTGCTGTTGTTGTTGCGTGCTGTCTTTGGTGGTGGTGGTGGTGGTGTTTTTGTTGGTGGTGGTGGTGTTGCTGTTTTTATTGGTGGTTGTGGTGCAGTTGTTGGTGCTGGCGGTGGGGGTGTTGCTGTTTTTTGTTGTTGTTGTTGTTGGTGGTGGTGGTGGTGGTGGTGGTGGTGGTGGTGGTGGTGGTAGTGTTGTTGCTGTTTTTGGTTGTGATGGTGGTGCCCTTACTGCCGTTAATGTTGTTGTGGTCGTCGATGTCGCTATTCCTGCAACGCTACCGTTATTGTTTCTACCACGTGTTCATGCTCCTGCTCGTACTCACCTCTTATGTCCTCGTCGTGTCCGAAGAGAGTCCCTCGGTCATGCCAACTCCGCACGGTATTACCACCAGTTGACAATGATATACCACGAGGCCTTCTGTGATCACCGTTTCTTATCACCCGATTATCACTGATGTCAGAGCGTCTCCTTCGGACCATTGCTTGGTGGCCAGCATTCAGATCAAACCCATGACGTTTTTCTGGAACAAAATTGACATTTAATATAACGTATAAATTTGGGTGACAGCCCAACAAGTACTTGTGACACGTACGCTTGCTTCAACTTGCTCCCAGGTATAAATGCCGTAAAGAACCTAATTCTGCCATCTGAGTTCCAGTGGCTCAATAGTGGCATGCAATCGAAATGTTACGGCTTTGAGTCCCGTGTAGAGCTCAGAATTAGTGAAGTTTTCTCAGTTCTTATACGGTACAAGTTCTCGCTAATATATATTAGCCCGGGGCAATTAACTTCATTTATGCGTTTTGGGGAAAATAAGGGTTAATCAATGGTCACGAATGTGATAAAGGATTTATCATCGCGACTGAAGTGTTTTTTAGACAACCTCTGTGATAACGAGCTCAGTATCTCAGTTTTCTTATACTAATAAATAACAACGAATGTCTTACGTAATAGGCAACCTCTGTGATCTTGAACTAAGTAGGTACGTTGTAAGTCCCGCCCAGCAACGTCGGACATTTTGCCTGGAAACGTCTTAATTAACTGGTGCAACTAACGCTGTAACACTCCGAAAAACTGAGTTCGAGAAGGGCTTTGCAACCTTCCGAATGCTAGCCAGCGCTCTAACCTTTGATCCGGTAGAACTCGGTTTTTTCTAAGTAGGAGAGGTTTGTATAAGTATGCTTCCATGCAAACTTATTCAAGTCACCTTGGATATTTTCGCTTACCTTTGTGATTCGTACTATTGTTTTGGAATTGCTTCGAGTCAAAGTATTCTCGTGGTACATGTTGTGGATACGAATTTTGGATATCTCTCTGCCTGTTGTCGTGGTTGCCATTACTACTATTATGATGGTGTTGGTGAAAGTGTTCATAAGTACGTTCTCCACGAACTGCAATGGATTGTTACAGTCTTGTTAGTTTGTTTATCTTTCGGTTGTCTGTATGCTTCTGTCTCTGTCTGTCTGTCTGTCTGTCTGTCTGTCTGTCTGTCTGTCTGTCTGTCTGTCTGTCTGTCTGTCTGTCTGTCTGTCTGTCTGTCTGTCTGTCTGTCTGTCTGTCTGTCTGTCTGTCTGTCTGTCTGTCTGTCTGTCTGTCTGTCTGTCTGTCTGTCTGTCTGTCTGTCTGTCTGTCTGTCTGTCTGTCTGTCTGTCTGTCTGTCTGTCTGTCTGTCTGTCTGTCTCTGCCTGCCTGCCTGCCTGCCTGCCTGCCTGCCTGCCTTCCTTAACGCTCGTCCGTCCGTCCATCCGAACCCTATCCTATTTCAAAGATAGTGTTAACTAACCTACCTTTATCAAACGATCCTTCAATCGAATCTCTGTGGAAACGTTCATGTAATGCAACTTCCTTATTATCCAGATGAGCTTCATCAAAGTTAGAAATCCATATCGTATCGCTCTTTGACGAATGAGAGGTCCTACCTTCCTGTGCAGTTGGCGCAGCGATGACCAGTGGAATATCGTTAAAACTAACCCGTTTCGTCCAAGAGTTTCTGTTGCTTTGTAAAGTATTCTCAAAAAATCGCGTCTTTCTTTCCGATTTGGCGAAGGTCGTTGGGTCCTCCGTGGAATAACCCACCGTCGACCTGGGAGCGTCAGATCCTGACACAGCACTTCTCGAGTTGTCTGTCTGTGGGTCTATATTTCTCAGAATTAACGAGTTGTCCAGGGGAATGTCGACATCTCTGGGATCAAGGTCTGTTCCGTTTAACTGAGTTTCGATTAACTGTCCTTCGTTTTGAGTTGGTGTATCAGTGTTCCTTGGTGTGTCATTAGAGTTGCCCTTGTTCCGTTCTTTTGTTTCAAGGAGCAACTCTTTGGCGAATCCGAACTCTTTTTCAAGTCCGTGGATGTTGAGTAGGGCTGCGAAACCGTTTATCTTAGAGTCTTCGTCTGTAAAGATGTTTTTCGTGGTCGCAGCTGAAGGTTCTTGCGAGGAGGAGTCTGAGACGAACATTCCTGGCGCTTAGAAAGGAAACACAAGGATTACCCTTGCATAAATTAAGGCACTAGATTGGAGAAGGAAGGAAGGAAGGAAGGAAGGAAGGAAGGAAGGAAGGAAGGAAGGAAGGAAGGAAGGAAGGAAGGAAGGAAGGAAGGAAGGAAGGAAGGAAGGAAGGAAAGAAAGAGGGAGGGAGGTAGGGAGGTAGGGAGGGTGTCGAAACGGTGGGTAGAGCAGAATAGTAACTTTTTAATTAAGCAACGTTCAAAAAAAATGGTAAGCCAGAGTAGCGTCAAACTACAGTGGTGCCAAAATTAATGAGCTGCCCAAAGGAAAACAGTATTATCTAACAAAACATTACGAATGGAAGATACTGTATATTATGTTTAACAATGAAATTTCTAGTTATGAAAGAGTTTCTCATGGAAGAGAACTAGACACTTCAATTGGCTCGGAGCGATCAAAGTAACGGCGTCTTCGACCAGAGGTTCTCTCGCGCCGCTTTCAACATTTCGGGGGTGGCCGGCGGCGTAGGACCTCTGGGACCACGGTATACTGAAATAGTCTAATATATATTAAATAGTCTAATAGTCTAAATTTTTGTTGTTTTCATTCAATTTGAGATACAGGAAATGAAGTCAAACATAAAACTTTTAATGAAGGTTTATCGGATTCTTAAAATATGACTCATTAATTTTGGTCACCAAGATGGTCGCCCATCCAAGTACTAACCCTATTCGACCACGTTTACTTCAGTGGTGAGAGGCAGCGCGCTAATAGCAACGTACCACCTGTGCATGCCTCATAGTTGTTATTTCCTTATGTTCTTTTAAGGGTGAGAACCCTGTTCAAAAAGTGGCAGGCTGCGCAGTCCATGTACCCCTTGTTAACACTAAAGTGACTAAACAACATTTTATTTACCTTTTGCCGTCGTTTCTTCTCTCTTTTCCAACGTAGCCAAATGTTCTCCGAACTTCTGAATCCTCTTTCTGTCTTGCTCGACCTTTTTCCGTACTTTGACGAGATGGTCGTCAAATATTCCGTTGACTCCTTTTTGAAGCGTCATCAAACGCTGAACGCGATTTTCGGTGTGAACTTGGCGCGTCAACGTCTTCGTGTACAGCTTTCGAAACAAAATGGAGTCGGACATGTGACCGACAGGGTTTTCGACCATTCTTAGCCGTTATGGTTGCCAAGTTATTACGACACCAGAATTCCAACATTGACTCGGCTCGTGACGTGACAATGCGGATAATTGTGACGTAATAATTAATTGTACTGTGCATGCGGACCGGCAATTTAAATGACTACGAAGAGTAAAGTTTTGTTGCATGTAAGATATGTAACAACTATGCGCATTGTACTCGACCATATCACACCGTTAATTTTCACTCGCATCTTGCATGGCAACAAAAAACGTTGCGAGCTGCAAATAAAGGGATAAAGGACTGGGGGCCAATCATCCTTACTTGCAGCCAGCGGCTGAATTGCGAAGGACGCAGATCAACGTGGCCATGTCGAGGCATATCAAAGGCGCTCCAAGCAGCCGCCAACGACACAGTTCAGACCACGGATTACAGCTAAGATGTTAGGTGTTGATTTTATGGAGGGAGGAAAACCGGAGAACCCGGGGAAAAACCCTCGAAGCACAGGAGAGATCAACTACAACTCTACCCACATGAGTCCAAGCCGACAAGAGGGTCCCCTCTACTTTTCGCGTGAAGCGTGATTGGGTTATTTTACTTACCCGTGAAACGTGATCGAAGATTTTTTTAATCCATGATTCGTGATCGTAAGGTTTCAAATCTTTTTACGTGCACGTGAAAGTAACTTTTGATTTAACTGTGACCCGTGAATGAAGGCTAGAATTAAACGTGATTCGTGAATCGTCTGTTTTGCGTGAACAGTTTTTTAGGATTTATGGAATTCCTGTTGTTTGTCTTGTCTGTCTTCGAACAGTTGAACACCGGAATAGCATGTACCTAGCTACTTACAGATTATTTTAACTATTTTACACTGACTAACTCCAGACGATTGTACCCGTCAAACGGAGACGTTCAGGCTTCAGAGTGTTGAGACAAAGATAATAAAAAGCGACGCCAGGCGCAATTTTGCATGATCGCAGTCTTTACAGACCTTTACAATGGACTATAAAGACAGAAAGAAATCTTTCAAACTTGCTGCATTCTTCTGAGATTGAAGAGAAAGACTTCGAGAATGCGAAATATTATTAATCAGTCAGATGATACGAAATATTAATCAGTGAATTTCTTTTGTATTTTTACGTGAATCGCGATTGCCTCGATTTTTGTGTGAACATGAAAGAGTTTTTGCGATTTTTCGTGACTCGTGAAAAGACTAAATATTTTTACGTGAATGCATTTTGTCAATGGGTATAGGAGACCCTCCGACAACGGGGTCATTCCCAAGCGGTCACCCATCCAAGTACTAACCCCGTCTAACCGGGCTTAACGGCTTTTTGGTGAGAGGCAGCGCGCTAACAGCACACGCCACCCGTGCTCCCTCAAATGATAATCCAACATGGCGAGCAACAGAAAAGCGAGGCTTTGCCCTTCGGTAACTTGATTCATTATTTCCAGCTGTATCTCGCCTTAAACCTATCGTCTGTTATCTTTTAAACTCCGCCTTGTACGCACAAGTTGCAGTCACGACTCACGACCTATGTCACGTAATTTTTCCGGTGCAACTTGTAGAAATTTAGTAAAAGTAGAAAAAGTATGTAGCACTGAAATGCAACTTTTCGTGCAGCTGAAAAATCAGTTGCGCGAGGGGATGTCTCTAACCTGTGTCACAGCCTTAACCATAGAGATCATATAAATACTAGAGGGGGCATTGGCGGGAAAATTTGGTAACCTCATGGCAGCCGCCATTACCTATGATATTTCAGTCAATGGACCTTTTCACCAATAGCGGCGCCATTTTGAATTCGCAATGCATTGTGGTCTATCCAAGGTTAATAAGCTCACTTAAAAGGGTGATTGCCTTGGGTGATTGCTTAGTGTTGAGACACAATGCGGTAATTTTCCCTTGATAAACACTTTCATGGCAATAATGTCTAGATATGATCGTTGTCATATTGGTAAAAGCAATAATTCTCGTACGCATAAGGATACATTTGTCATGAATCTGTCCTTACACGTCCGAGAATTGTTGCTTTTACCAATATGACAATTATTATATTTAGATCAGTATTGTTGCCACGAAAGTGTTAATAAAGAAAACATTACTGCATTGTGTCTCAACAACCTGGATAGACCATAATCCATTGCGAATTCAAGATGGCGCCGCTATTGGTGAAAAGGTCTATTGGTCAGCAAATGTACTAGCCCCAGTCCTTTGCCAACCAACGCGCCTAATGTTTGCTCCAAAAAATCCAAGATGGCGGCGTTCAATTGGTTACCCGCGGTTGACTGAAATTAAGATAGGATGCCCTCAACCTCGTCCCCAGGGCCATTTGTAGGGAACTGGGCCAAGATGGCGGGAACAAATGGCCCTGGTGGAGGCTAGGCTATCTCAGCCTCTGATTGGTCAAGAGCTTATGGCGTAAATCAGACGGTTTGATTTTGTATTTTTTTAAAAAAATGTATTTTGACCTTGTCGGTTGTTCCTGCACACGGCACGGGAAATTATATTCTAAACCATGCAATAATTGGGTGTAATTAGGTATAATTACTGTGTAAAGAACTGAGTTCTAGTTAACAAAATGCGCAATATACTGCGCATTTTGAGCTAGCCTCCACCAGGGCCATTTGTTCCCGCCATTTTGTTTTTGACCGCCACCATGTTAATTATTATCATGCAACGCAATCAAGTCCGCCAAAATAACATAGGTATACACATATTACAAACCAACTACTGACTCTGTCTGATCTCTCGATTTATCTTGTATTTGTCGCTTTAAACATGTGAAAGTGAGTATAGTGACCACAAAACAACGTCATTATTTTTAAAGGTGACATAAATTATTTCCCCAAAAACTTGGGGTTTAATCCATGCAAGAACAAGCAATCGCTTGAGTTTTCACAGACCTTACTCTTAACAAGTTAGGGCAATAGAGATTTAATACTAGCTAACATATTTAGCTTTAATATCGTTCCTAGTCTTCTCCCAGCAGGAACAAGCAATCGCTCGAGTGTTGACAGACCTTACTATTACCGACTTAGGGCTGTGACACAGGCTAGCCTTGGCTAGGGGATGTCACATGCTGAAAATTGCTGTGCGACTTGAATTTTCTTTTTTTGTGACGCAAATTGTCACATGAAAGGCTACTTTAAAAGTTCTTCAATTGTATTTTAAAGTAAAAAGAAATATTCTATAATATTTTACTCAATACATTATGCAAGCACAGCGCCAACGTCATTCTTTTAAATTCTAATTAATCTATTCAGTTTTACTACCAGTGAGTGTTTCGAACTCTTGTCTATTTTAATTTCGAAGTAACTTGAAAAGTGAAATTGAGGTTATAATCTGTAAAAATAATTCTTTCACAATGAGACTAATTTGAATATACGCTTTACGAGCATCCTAATCAACTTTTTCTTATCAACGAGGCTAGATGTATAAAAAGAATATCGAATGTCGAGTCGGTCGACAAATGTCGCCTAGTGGCCATGGAAAACCGCCTTTATAAAGTAAGCGAAAATTTGAAAATCCGATATCTAGTGCCAGGACTCAAATTTCAGTCGCGCCTATCTTACCGCGGATTCAGAGGTTGGTCAGCGGCTAAACAACAAAAAAGAAAGATGGCGGAAAAACCGTCGGAAGCAGTTCCCAAGAAAAACAGACAAATTATTTCATCTGATTTCCCTCTGCTTTCACTGGAAACACAGTAAGAAAACAATGACTATATTCGGCCAGGTAGTCATCGGTCCTCCGGGCTCTGGCAAAAGCACGTACTGCAAAGCTATGAAAGAATTTCTGCAAGCAATAGGAAGGAAGGTCGTTGTTGTCAATTTGGATCCAGCGAATGATAGCTTGCCTTACGATTGCGGCGTGGACGTTTCGTCGCTTGTAACATTGGCGGACGTGATGGAAAACTTGAGATTAGGTCCCAACGGGGGCCTCATCTATTGTATGGAGTATTTGGAAAAGAATTCGGACTGGTTGTCTGGAAATTTAATAGCGAATTTTAAGGATTGCTACGTCTTGTTTGACTGCCCTGGTCAGGTCGAGCTCTATACTCATCATCAGTCTGTAAGGAATATTTTACAGAAACTGCAGAAGGAGGACTTCAGGGTAGGTTTTGGACCTCTTATTGGATAAGCTACTGTTTTGGGTACAACTTTAGAATAGCCAGCCAATAAAAATTAGGGGTTTTATATATATATATATATATATATTTTTAAATAAATATCTTAAAACTGAAACATCGCTACTCCGAGTTTCACGCCTCGTTTGTCGAGACGATCTTCAGGCGATTGAGTGAGGTAACACAAATTCAGTTCGTTAATGGCGTCAGAACAGCAACTGTTTGCTGACGTAAGTTGGTCGCGCGCGCACGTTTGAACCTTCCCGCGCGAAATTTGTTTCGATGGCGGCACTTCGCAAAGATTTCAGACCTTCTATTCAGTGAATGCCGTTTGTCCGCTTGCATTAAGCACAACTTCTCTTCAAGGCAAAGATTGCATCTCTTTCCTCCGGCTGAATATGAGTTTGCACGCTTGAGTTTGCACGTTTGCAGTATTGAGCACTCTTTTATCTACTACAAACAACGAAATATATATATATATATATATATATATATATATATATATATATATATAGTTCAATCTACAGACACGTGTTTCGCTGTACTACAGCTCATCAGTGTAGCTTGGAACAATCTGAATGAATTTCATCAATTACTTATACACATGCAATCGTCGGTGACAACCGCATGTGGGACAGCATCGGTGAAGTACATTCAGATAGTGTGAAGTGCGCATGGGCCCAGAGTGCTCAAACATCCCATATATATATATATATATATATATATATATATATTGTATTTTTTGGGCAACAAAAATGTCACTTTTAAGTAAAAATAAATAATGACTTATTATAAAAATAATAACAAAAATAATGACTTATTAACCAAGTGCGAGGTCTGTATGGGAAAGTATTTGCCTGAGGTTTTTGTACAGACCGAGCGACGAAGGAGTGAGGTTTCTGTGATAAAACTGAGGGCAAATACTTTCCCGTACAGACTGAGCAAACGAGGTTAATAAGGAATATGGCTATTGGTTCATCTTATTTTTAAGTTTCGAGTGTTGTTTTCGCCTTCGGAGCATGCTGTTTACCTTAACTGTTAACTTTTTCGTGTCACTTCTTGGCCTTCTTATTTACACCAGTTTGGCTTTTATTTGTCATGTTTTTAGATAAACTGAGCTTTAAAGAAAACCAGTAGTAATGTTCCAACACATTTTATTGTTCAGAATATTTGAATAAAGATACCCAGTACTCTTTTATTTGTATTCAAGTCAACTCAGAAATCTTATCGCCAAAACTTACAGGGCCGAGAAAAAAGCGTATTGACCCCGAGGTCAATATCGTAAAATCCCAACCTCTCAGGAACCAATCAGCGTGTGTCATTTTGTGTACAGACCGGAAATCAAACCCAGCCATATAATAAATCAGCATATTACCTGCACCATCAGATAACCCACAGCTGCTAATAATAGTGTTTTGATAACAATCTCTAACATCACATTAATTGTTGAAGATGAAAGTAGAATCCTTGGTTTCCAGTCTTCATGATGGCATCATCTTAAGAATTCAACAGATTACCCACACCACCCTATTACCCGCACTAATTATGTTTCCTAGAAAATTTAAGAAATAATCCATGGGTTAATTGCCCAGGAAATACAGTATATAAAATATTTTATATTAACAGCTTAATACACCCCCATTATATCAAGGGCAGGTTCTCATGAATTACATGTATTTGTAGTTTGTTACTCTAATCCCATTTTGCATATTTTTTTACTTTATTTAGCTTGCTGCAGTTCACTTGGTTGATTCACACTATTGCAGTGACCCATCAAAATTCATATCAGTTCTTTTAACTTCACTCTCAACAATGGTTCAAATTGAGCTACCTCATATCAATGTCTTGTCAAAAATAGACATCATTGAACAATATGGAAAGTTAGGTTAGTAATACCAACCTAATTAAATATGCAGAACTTTATGCAAATTATACAGTATAACTTAAGACCTGACCAAACACTTTCAACATCGCATTCAACAACATCATTCAACAATTTTGAACAATGTTGAATAATGTTGAAAACACGAGTGGCCAAATGAATTCAACATCGTTCAACATTCATGAATGACAATTCATTGAACTCGGGCTACCACAAAAGCTGGAATCGACAATATCCCACATGGCGCATGTCTCTGTTCAACAAATGAAATGTGGCCAAATGCGTTCAACACCTTTCAACATTTTGAGAACAATAGAAATGTTGAATGCGTGTTGAACGAAAATTTGAACATGTTCAAATTTCGTTCAACATCATTCAACACCATTCAACAACGTTCAACATTGTTCAACATCGTTCAACAGGGGTGGCCAAACACTTTCAACATGTTGAATTCAACAATGTTGAACGGTGTTGAATAATGTTGAAAACACGAGTGGCCAAATGAATTCAACATTGTTCAACATTCATGAATGACAATCAGTTGAATGCGGACTACCACAAAAGCTGGAATCACCCACATGGTGCATGTCTCTGTTCAACAAAGTTGAATGAAATGTGGTGAAATGCGTTCAACACCTTTCAACATTTTGAGAAGAATAGAAATGTTGAACGCGTGTTGAATGAAAATTCACCATTCAACAACGTTCAACATCATTCAAGAGGGGTGGCCAAACGCTTTCAACATGTTGAATTCAACAATGTTGAATGAAGTGTTGAAAGCATTTGGGCAGGCCTTTACATGTACATTGTGATACCTCTTGACTTAGCCTCCTCCACAGGCATCTCTATTAATTTTATAAGTCTAGAGAAGTCAGAGGAGAATTGGGTTACTTACTAGTATGAGTCCAATGTTCGTAGTTACTCCTCTATCTCCAAAACGCACGGCCTGAGCTTATACCACAAGTAACCCAAATTCTCTTCTGACTTCTCTTATAAAATTAATAGAGATGCCTGCGGAGGAGGCTACTCTTGACTGACATCTTTGCATTTTTTCTAGACTTTAATTTAGATTTTTACACTGAGGTTTTGGATCTACAGTTTGTTCTTGATAAGCTCCACGATGATCCAGTGACCAAAAAATTCAAAAAGCTAAACAAAGCTCTGATTAGTGTCATTGAAGACTATAGCCTGGTTACATTTTCACCACTAAATGTCCAGGTATGGTGGAAGAGTTTTTCCATATGAGCACGGGTGTGACAATAAAGATATTGTACTGTAGAATCCAGGATTAAACTTGTATATTGTGTTTAAATTTGCTTAGGATAAGGAAAGCATGTTATCTTTGGTGAAAACCATTGACCAGGCAAATGGATATGTTTTTGGCGGCAAACACGAGGAAGGCAATCTGAGTGAGATGATGTCATGTGCCGTTGGTGCTGACTTTGAGTATTTTAAGTATCCTTTGATTTTTAGGGTATTTTTAGGTTTGATATTAAAGTGCAAATGAAGCGAAAATTAAGTTTGTCTTATTTGAAAGAACACTTAAAATGATAGAGTAACATCTTTTGCAGTTTTTTCGTTTCCTTGCTTCATTCTTGAGATATTTCAGTTTGTTGATATGCAAATTAAACATTTTGATGTCGTGACGTGCATAATGAGTTATTGAAAAAAGTTATATATCTTTGATATTGTCAAATATAATTACCTGAAAATCTACATGTTTTGTGTTCTGGGTGAAACACACCCACATGGGCTTGAACCTTGAATTAATTTGGTTTGATAATAGCAAACCTATATAACTTTTTTTCGATAACTCATTATGCATGTCACAATGTTTACTTTGCTTATTGAACAAACTGAAATATCTTTAGAACGAAGCAAGGAAACGAAAAACTGCAAAAGATGTTGCTCTATCATAATTTTTAAGTGTTCTTTCAAATAAGACAAACTTAATTTTCGTTTCATTTGCACTTTAAGTAAAACAATGCCTATAGTTTTATTCTGAAAAAATATAGCTCTTCTAATCTTATATATGGCAGCGTCATGGTGTATCAATGTTGAGGCACTATCGGTTTAAATCAAGTGTGAAGATAGTAATTATTAAGTCTTAACTAAACAGATCAGCCAGTATCCAGGAACAATACCTTGGCACAGACAGCAAGGCTGAAACTCGGACATGAAAAAAAATACCGTATAAGAATAAGTGGCAGGTACAATGTTGTGCGAAAATATCCCTCAGAAGAAAAAACCAGAGGAAAACCCTTGGAAGAAAAACTCTTGGAAAATCTTCCCAGGAAGATGTACCCTAGAAGGAGTGTCCAGGTCAGGAGTAGCAAAATAACTGTGACATATTCTGCATATGTGCACTTCCATGTGTGACTGTCTACAACAATAACAAAAACAACAACACTAGCAGCAGCATGATCAACAACCTCAGAGACAACAGCAGCAACAACAACAACAACAACAACAACAACAACAACAACAACAACAACAACAACAACAACAACAACAACAACAACAACAACAACAACAACAACAACAACAACAACAACGTTTGTTTAATGGTACGCAAGGGTCAGTTGGCCGCTCAGTCACTCTCACACTCCCCTGTCAGTGTGCCCCACTCGGCAATCGACCCCTCGGAGGTGCCTCAAACATTCATCGTACCATCCTCATCTTGTTCTCTCAAATCCTACACTCTGCTCCACACTTATGACCAATGTCTTACTCCATATACTTGAATTTGTAAACAATTGTAAAGATCTGTGTTGTAATATGTTGTAAACGTTTTAACAAATAAAACATAAAGCTCCGTGCATATGTACTCTTATAAAGATTCGTTTGACGTCATTTGAATACCTTCACACTTCTTTCGTGGTCAAATCACACGTCAAACGTACCTTTATAAGAGTACATATGCACAGGAGCGGTATGTTTTATTTGTTTTATAAAATAAGAAGAAAAATCTAACTAAAAGTGAGGTAGTTTTAGAATTTGGCGGACTTTCCGGCCAGCCATTTTACGTCATTCATGATCTATGATTATTTTATAATCTTTTTTAAAATCGCACTCTTTACACACGTCACATTATATTTAACAAATAAAACAAAAAGCTCCGTGCATATGTTCTCTAATAAAGGCACGTTTGACGTCATTTGAATACCTTCACACTTCTTTCGTGTTCAAATGACGTCAAACGTACCTTTATAAGAGTACATACAGTATGCACAGGAGCGGTATGTTTTATTTGTTTTATAAAATAAGAAGAAAAGTCAAACTAAAAGTGAGGTAGTTTTAGAATTTGGCGGACTTTCCAGCCATCTGACGCCATTCTACGCCACTTTACGTCATTCATGATCTATGTTCTCTTATAAATGCACGGAGCCCAACCAATCAGAGCGTGCGTAGAGGGCACCTTATTTTATAAACACCTTTCCTTTCCTTTCTGCTTTAACGACACTTCCTTCCTCATTAAATATTTCCGCCATCTCTTTACACGATAACCTCTTCACACACACAACAACCTCTTCACATAATTTGTTACACGAATCTTTTGTCAGTCTTGAATGCTCTTCCTATAACTCTTCCAAGAACATCAACTCAGCCTATTTTTTTTATATATAAATAACACAACAAATATACGTAACTCGATTGTTGTTCCAAAAATTTTTATTTCAAGTTTTTTTATTTTGTTATATATTAAACAACAACATTTGATAAATTATTTGACTCTACTGCTCAGGGAAACATGCACAAGCAACAGTATATACTAGCTCTACGTGTACCGTATGTATACGCAGTTTTTATTCTGAGCGTTGAGATTGTCAATTATACTGTTTAGTTTAATAATACAGGAAACCTATTTACCGAAATACTGTTTCAAGCGTTGCCAGTTGGAGAATGCCGCTGCTAGTCCGGTGGAGCTTACTTCGGGATTCTGTTTGGTATATATGTAGACTGGACTATCGTCTATCGAACCGACGATCGCAATTTGATTAATATATATTTGACTCTTGGCACTGTTTGATGAATGGCATTATGACAAGGTCACCCACTTTCGAGGCTCTGAGAAGTTTGAAGATATATAGTTCGATTACAAGATATAATGTTCGGTCCCTGTGACTTCCAGGCATATCTCAATTACCCTGGCTTGCTTCGTAGAATTCAAACCAAGAGTCGTATCCAACTCGTCAACTTCTAAAAACGTTTTTATGATTTGTTAGGAAAAGCGAAACAAAAATACAGTACGCGAAGTTGAGGGTTTTTGTCCCTCCCAATTCAACCATCTCAAAGCCAACTTGACGTTGTTGCAATTTAATGTTATATAAGTTCTGCCTTTTATTAAATCACATTCGTTGTCCATTCTGTTTTTGCTGTTATTCTGAAGACTTGAAATGTCCTTCGAGTCGAATTGAGTTCGTCGGTCATGGCATTGCATTCATGACACCCTTACGCCTGCCTATACGTTGTTATACGTACAGCTTTGAAGACGACGTACCTTCCCTGTCTCACTGAAAAACGAACAATTGTCAGTCTCTTGGAGTATTGTCTAGGTTTCCGATATTTCGTCAAAATGTTCTGTCGCGGAGTAGTCTTACAAACAATGTTCCTTTTTGGCGCCATTTTCTTGCTTCTGAATATGACTTGAACCACTCTACTCTTCAGTTTGTATCTACGAACACTGCTATATAGTTTCGATAACTCGACCTGCTTATATACCCGAGCAGGCTCTGCTACTGTGAAAAGCCTTTTGTAATGTTTACTCTCTTTATCCATCGTAATAGGTCTCCCGCCGAACTTCTAAAACATTCTGTTGTCTTTATTCTATCTAATCTGTCGGCTTCGTTCAACTTCGACAAAGAACTCTTTCCTACATAAGGACCCCATGTCCGCTTTGGGCGTTCCTGGCGTGAATTCCAATATCTTTTCTTCTCATTCAACAAAAGAAATAAACGTTTTGTAGTTATGTCTTTGATCGATACTTTGGCTCAACGATCTTTTATTATATACGAACCGCCTTAAGGAAATTCCTTTTGGTTTCCTCTCAGTGAAACGTGTATAAAATATCTCTTGAAATATCTCTTGAAATATCTCTTTAATTCCATTATGATATTAGACTCCGAATGACGAACCATACACCAAGTAAATATATATAGAAAAGCTCTACTCGATCGCAGCTATGGAATTCGAACTGGCGACCTTCGGTTTTTATGCTCGATACCGACTGAGGTATACATACATTTTTTTGATATATAAGCCCTGTTTTATCATGAAAACTATTCTCGGCATGCAGTTTACCACCCGTTTCACTTTGTTCTGAGCTAACAACATGGTCAAGTTGGAAGCAGGTTGTGAAATGATGGGACTTATATTTGATATTTCGAAACTAAAATCTAGTTTCTTCAATGTCGAGAGACTTAAAGGAGCAGTGTCACTCGAAAAGCCCACGCAATAATCACGCGCCAATTTGAAAAACTACAGCCTGCAGGTTTTCAAGTTTGTTGATCCAAGATGGCGGCCGCACTTGGCGGAGCGCATGGTGGAAGACGCGATAATTCAGGCCGAAAGAGAAAATACGAGGGATCAAATAGTTCCCAGAAAGCCTGGAATAGTCAGCACAAACGTATTTACTTATCACTGACTATATTTGAGTGATGGAAAGATGCTAAAATTGTAGCTGGACATGGTTCATTTAGCGATAGCGACTTCGCAGCCCATCTGCTCTCATTGGAATACCGCAGAAGGTAAATATAATTTGATTCATTTCTCTGGTTTCTTGTCCGATTTAGAGCTATTTCCAGCATTTTCCGAAGTTATATCTATGTGCGCAAAAAAAAAGCACAAATGGTGACACTGCTCCTTTAACTCTTCATCTTATGTTAATGTTGGAATAATCATTGTGGGACAGTTAACTCAGGTGGAATCCGATACGTATAATTGAAATGAACATTCCGAACTACGTTGCAATGTTCCGAACTACGTTGCAGATACAAATTTAAGTCGGCAATTTGTTTCTGCTTAACTAGGTATCTATTATTATATTCTATACAACAAATAATTTTCTTCTCCGTGATTTTACCAAAGGAATTCAATTCAAAGCTTATTAAATTCGAACTTCACGACGAACTTCACAACGAACTTCGCGAACTTCCGTACCAAGTTCCCAACCTTCCAACGAATGTTGACAAACGAATTTCAAAAGCAAGCTGAAACTGACTGCATGCTTACACGCAACACTCTACTTTTTTGCATTTAGTAAAACGTATTTATTAATAAAGTATATATACTTGCTATGCGTTGCGTACGTTGACGTTAATCACGTTTCAACTTTTCCACATTATGCACGTAACGTATATAAGCGACCTTGACCATTAGCAGAAGGAGCTATAAATGCCGCCGTTTTGAAAATATGAAAAACACAGCAGTGGAGATCACGCAGGCTTATTTCGCGAAACTATAAGCATTTGTTTTTTTTAGAAAACAACAAACATCTATATACGTATCACAAGAGCGTGGTACAGAATAGCCTCGAGGTTGACAGGTTGATCAAAGCACTTCTAATAATGAGTATAATAATGGAGTAACGTTTTGAATAAAGTGTAGAATCACGCCCTAACGTGACTCGTGTCACGAAATTCTTTCCTCGCCCACAAAAAGAGATTTTAATCAACGTTAGGATTCGTTTACATCTAAAATAAACCAATTCTTCTTTGTATATTTAGTTTATGCGAGTTTCAAAACCACAGTGAGGTTCCAATCAATCGCGTGAGTCCAGTCAACCGGGCTAGCCCGGCTCATGTAAACAGACCCTTAGTTATTTAAAGTGTCACTATGATGAAAAAATCGTCAGTCTTTTTTTTTATCTTATCATAAAGTACATTTAAAGTGAGCGTGAACGGCGTTTGTGGTTTGTCAATATCTCATCTCGTTCAGGAGATATTCACGTTTTGGCAATATGCAAATTTATGGCTGATGACGTCATTTTCTCCAAACGAGCGAAATGAAAATCGTAAAATAAGGAATATCTCTGGAAATAAACAATAGAATGTGCTTAAACTTTGTATGCTTATAGTATCTAATAAAATACACCTCTCTGTGGAACTTTTGTGATTGCCATGGTAAGCGCATGCTCTCAGGTTACTCTAAACCTTAAAAAGGGAATTATCATTTTTGCTTCATTGTTTAAAAATAGAAAGATTTAAACGTTTGAATTACAATGCCTACATAAGCCCTAATCGTCACATTTATTCGCTGGAGTAAACGCTACTTGATTGCTGATAAATAAGAAAATTTAATTTTATCATTGGAGGGGGCCAGGAACTAGCAGTTCCCACGAAAACAACTAAAGTTCCACAGTGAAACGTATTGTATTTAATACTATAAGCATGCAAAATTTGAGCACTTTCTATTGTTTATTTCTAGAGATATTCCTAATTTTACGATATTCATTTCGCTCGTTTGGAGAAAATGACGTCATCAGCCATATAATTTGCATATTTCAAAAATGTGAATATCTCTTGAACGAGATGGGTTATTTACAAACCACAAACGCCGTTCCTCCTCATTTTAAATGTACTTTATGATTAAATCAAAAAAAGACTGACGATTTTTCATCTTAGTGACACTTTAATAACCTACTGCTCTTATAACTAAGTAAAATACTTTCACTCTTACACAAATCGAAATATACCAAGGTTAGATAGAAAAACTTTATTTACCCACGCTAACCCTGTCAACCGCAGCTGATTTCCACAGGGGGCGTGTAAAAAGGAAGTACAAAGATATAGTATTTTAGACTATTTACAAAATATAATATATCAACTAAGTTACAAAGTCTAAGTGATAAAGTTTATAAGTATAAAAAATATATATATTTACGGTTGGATATACTACCGAAACATGGAACGTATAGAAGTCTAAGGTTTCAAGCGAACGCCCTTCGCGTTTCTCTCTGACGAAGAGCCTTCGCTCGAAACGTGAGACTCCTACGTTCCATGTTTCGGCAGTATATCCAGCCTTGGTATATTTCGATTTGTGTTTCAACACTGCACACTATACTTTGGTTTTATTTTCACTAATAGCCTGTTGAACGTATTACAGTACACGGATGGCGTGTGCTGTTAGGGCGCTGCCTCTCACCAATAGTTAAGCCCGGTTAGACGGGGTTAGTACTTGGATGGGTGACCGTCTGAGAACAACCCCGTTCTCGAGCTTGGGACTCATGTGAGTAGAGTTTAGTTGGTCTCTCCTGTGCTCCGAGGGTTTTTCGCCGGGTTCTGCGGTTTTCCTCCCTCCGTAAAATCAACACCTAGGGCTTAGCTGGGATCCGTTGGTCTGAACTGTGTCGTATGGCGGCTGCTTAAAGCGCCTTTGATATGCCTCGACACGACCACGTTGAAAAATCCTTAGGAGAAATTTGATTGTAAAGATACACGTTTGATGTATTCTCATTAATAAAGACCATTATATAGATGAAAATGCCTAAAGGAGTGACAGAGATAGAATGAGGAAATGTGCTAATATAAGAATGGAGCTGAGGGCTCCGGCGGACGATTGCTCCAAATAACATGCGAGAAGGAAGACTAAAAGTGCATACTATGGGCATTAGCAAGCCAAAGGAAGTTGATGACCCACTAATAATGGTGACGATGATGATGGAGGTGGAGGGAAGAAGGAGCATGGGTGCTTATTTAAAAGGGCTGCATGTCACTCTATTTTTAGCAATTCTTACAGGAACAAAATTGTCCTAAAATTGGACAAAATCTCACAATAACTGTTTTATATTATATAAAACCATAAAAAAAGATACTAGAAACCTGCACAGAAGTATGCTGATGGTCAAAATTAAAGCAAGATTGAAAAGGATTGTAAATGTGACATCTCGATTTCTACCGGCCCGGTGGCAATCAAGTTTAGGCCAATTTGTGTAAAAACTACGTCTCAAAGGTTCAGAAATCTTTCATAGTTGTTTTACAATTGAATTAACTGATAGCTTTAATGTTTTTATCTCAGAATATCAATTTAACCAATCGATTTCATTTTGCCGTTGTCTGTTCAGTTATTGATGCACAGATGACGTCACAACGTAGTCGAGTGGATCACTGATGTTCGTACCACGTTGTTACGTCTTCTGTACATGTGCGTCTATAACTGAACAGACAACAACAACAACAACAACAACAACAACAACAACAACAACAACAACAACAACAACAACAACAACAACAACAACAACAACAACAACAACAACAACAACAACAACAACAACAACAACAACAAAAGAATCTATATTTGTTTTATACAACACAAAAATTCAAAAGGTTTTTATCGAAACTCTTGCTGGATTTTGGGACATGAAGAAGGAGAAAAGCAAGTCAGCTGACGTGATATATATATATATATATATATATATATATATATATATATATATATATATATATATATATATGCAATTGAGAGCAAAACAAGACGCCAGTTGAGTCAGGCGTTTACTCGGGCTACTGGCAAGTGCGGAGGTGCTTGGCTAAAAGATACTGATTGTAGTGTTATTACAGCAATCCCAAAATCGAATACTGAATCGAAGGCCTCTCGGCACAGCTCTCGGCCTCCGTAGAGGCTCTAACGGCGCTAGCAAATGTGGGGGTATGGTACATACTTTACAGAGGTACCGGTGAACATATTTACGATCGAGACAGTTGCCAGCCACATCTGATCGCTATTAAACTACAAAGTCAGTCAGTCTCTTTCGAAATCTATGATGTGCAAGAACACCTTCAAAAGGCAAAGCTCTTCAACTTTTTGTCCGACTCCAAAAGCAAAAGAAGCAAAGAGCTTACAACATGCCTCACGCGGCCTCACTCCAAGTAAAAAATGCAAAATCGTGACACCCACTGATCTTGAGATCGATGGTGACACCAAAAAATATATAATAATAAATAAAAAAAAACCCGAGCCGAAACCTAGACCCAGCCTACCACAGGTAGCCGAGTAAATAGCGTGATATAGCCGTTTAAAGGATATGCTAGATGAACAGAAGACGGGAGAAAATGATTCAGGCGGTTAATCCATAACTGGAAGAGAGGTTAGAGAGCCGAAACGACAATGATGATGATGAATAGCCAAGGAACATGCATTTGTAGATGCTATAGTAACCAATAAAAGCACTGTTATGTCGTTATGACTCCGTTTCATCTTGCCGCAAAGACAAAAAGCTCGCTCTTCTCGTCTCTTAGCTAACAATTGCTTGAATGTATACACAATGCAAGATTCTTAAATCTCTTTTGTATAAATGATAAACGCGTGGGTATTACATGCACAGACATTATTTTATATATAACTTTATGGCATCGGGTGAAGTGCGTCTATACTGTAAGAGCACAAAGATTCAACACTTTATATTGCTTTAGAAATGACATAGTCCTAATTGTTGTATAAATAGTGCACCATGGCCTTATTTATAGATAGGGTGTATTGTACGCGATTTAGTATGCCCCATATATTATATCGTTGACCGAAATAACTCAGTGTTGTGATATAAGATCAGAGTATCAATGTCCAGCGAAATACACGAAAGAAGGCAATAATGAGTTTAAATATAGTTTAATAGAATCTGACGTTTCGTTAACGCTATTTGCAATATCTTTATGGAGAATGAATGAAGGAATGAGCACAATCTAACTGGATGAATTTAGTATTTTATTCTCTGACAATTCTGTCACTGATCTTCTAATTATAAAGAAAGTTTACGGCTCTTTCCCACTTTTCTCTTTTTTGATGTCAAATCATTCTATTCCTTTCGTTCGTTCGTTCGTTCGTTCGTTCGTTCGTTCGTTCGTTCGTTCGTTCGTTCGTTCGTTCGTTCGTTCGTTCGTTCGTTCGTTCGTTCGTTCGTTCGTTCGTTCGTTCGTTCGTTCGTTCGTTCGTTCGTTCGTTCGTTCGTTCGTTCGTTCGTTCGTTCGTTCGTTCGTTCGTTCGTTCGTTCGTTCGTTCGTTCGTTCGTTCGTTCGTTCGTTCGTTCGTTCGTTCGTTCGTTCGTTCGTTCGTTCGTTCGTTCGTTCGTTCGTTCGTTCGTTCGTTCGTTCGTTCGTTCGTTGATGATGATGATGATGATGATGATGATGATGATGATCATGTATAGCCAAGGAACATGCATTTGTAGATACTATAGTAACCAATAAAAGCACTGTTATGTCGTTATGACTCCGTTTCATCTTGCCGCAAAGAGAAAAAGCTCGCTCTTTCTCGTCTCTTAACTAACAATTGCTTGAATGTATACACAATGCAAGATTCTTAAATCTCTTTGTATAAATGATAAACGCGTGGGCATTACATGCATGTATACACATTATTTTATATATAACTTTATGGCGGCGGGTGAAGTGCGTCTATACTGTAAGAGCACAAAGATTCAACCGAATTGTTTTATAAATAGTGCACCATGGCCTTATTTAGAGATAGGGTGTATTGTACGCGGTTTAGTATACCCCATATATTATATCGTTGACCGAAATAACTCAGTGTTGTGATATAAGATCATAGAGTACCAATGTCCAGCAAAATACACGAAAGAAAGCCATAATGCAGACTTTAAATACAGTTTATTATAAAATAACATTTTGAAAACAAGCGCGGCGATTGGTTGAAACCCGTGTTTCTATAACTTTATGGAAACACGGCAAGGTCCACGCCATTCAATACGCTATCATTACGGTGTAGGATACGCCATTATACGCCATCATACGCCATTATGTAGATTAAGGCGAATTTACGCTTTGATGCAGTGATTATTTTTACGTTCTATACCTATTTCGACAGGTTATTTTATAAAGGAAATAGAAAATTTTTTTCCGTGTTCCCATAGAGTAATAGAAACAGTTGTGGAAGTTTGGGAGAACTCGCCCTGCGGGCTCGTGTTCCCACTACAATTTCTCGTTCTCCCAAACTTCCACTCGTGTTTCTATAACTATGGAAACACGGAAAATGTTTTCTATTTCTTAAATAGAATCTGGCGTTTCGTTAACGCTAATTGCAACATCTTTATGGAGAATGAATGAAGGAATGAGTACAATCTCACTGGATGAATTTAGTATTTTATTGTCTGACACTTCTGTCGCTGATCTTCTAATTATAAAGAAAGTTAACTTATATTCAGAAGATTAAACCGTCGCTTAATGCAAATATCGGCTCTTTCCCACTTTCTCTTTTTTGATGTCAAATATTCATATATTTATCAGTTATTCATTCATTCTATTCCGTTCCTTCGTTTATTCGTTTGTTCACTGACTCTCCGATTTTGCGAGAAGCAACGAAACGTTAATTTCGAAATTATCAATAAACTTATGGCTTTGCTTCGTGTATTTTGCGGCAGGGCCATGTATCTATGAGAAAAACATGCAGAGGAAGAAACGTGTATAGGTCACTGGTTCCCAAGCGAAACCGCAGAATTTTTGGGAACAAATTTGTAGTGGTTGATGACTGTGAAAATTGAACATAATACGTTAATTAGTTGAGTTGTACTGATCATAACCCAAGCGTATATACGCATATCGTAACCTTACTAACCTATAGGATATCAATGCTTTGAGTTTAAGTTGCCAAAGTGTTTAATTTCTTCCGGATAAGTGTGAACTATTGAAATAGTAAAAGGCGGGACTAATGCTTCAGTTGCGAAGTACCAAAATTTGTTTCCAAAAATTCTGGTTATCGCTTGGCTGCATGCTTTCCTTATAGATATAAAAGTAGCGTGCTGCGTAGGCAGTGTTGATTTGAGTTTATAAGTTGCCTAAGTATATATTTCATTTCTTCCGGATAAATGTGAAATTGCCCTATATGATACCAAATATTAAAAGGGGCAACTTGATGACATGTTTCCTGCGAATATGCAAGAATCTATCTTGATATAGTTCTAGATGTATTGTTACACTCCTGGCTATATGCTCATTTGTTTCCGTTTGCCAAATACATCAATATATGTATGACAAATTCAGTCTTTGTATTCTTCGTTGTCTTAACTGTCATTGAGTTCTTGAAAGAGATCTTTATGTAAGGCGCCATTTAGCCTGCTTTTGGAGACGTCAGTCGGTTAGGCGGCATCAGGCACGGTTCAAAGTTAATGACGTATTTTCATACATGTAGGTTATTCGTTTATTATAACAAAATCTTTTCACCTCAAAAGAAAAACAAAGATAGATAAATAATCTTTAATAGTTGTAAAATCTGTTCTTTTGCTAACAGCTTGGTTTCTTCGTATTTTTGTACAAAAATCTTTACAATTTTAGCGGAGAACCGGAACTACACAACAGAAAATACTTTTATACATTTTAGAAGTAAAGCCTCGCCCCTATACGGCCAAGTTCTTTTTCAAGCTTGGCAACTTTTACTTTTGCAAGTTTTATTTGTTCGAGATCGTGTGTTGAAAAGGTTTTCCTTGACAAGTTTTATTTCCTTGTGTGCGCGACACAAATTAACAAGATGTTTTTTGACAAAGAGTTCAGTTGTTCAAATGCTGGTCGTGCCAGCTTTTTGTAGAGGATACGTGCTTGTGTCCTTGGCCGTATTGCAGCTCTGCCAGGGCTGTGTATCCCCCAGAATAACTGACGCTTGCTTTTTGGAAGAGTTTATCACCGGTAATATTAAAAGTCTTTCTTAGCTATGGGGTTTCGTTTGCGTCATACCGGCCACATGGGCATTTGAGTACGTCAGCAAACCACAAAAGCACAATTGTGAAGAAAAAGTATACCGGTTTGAAAACAATTATTTAGCAGTACGGGAAATATCTGCAATAATTGATAAATAACGGATAGGATAATTTAAAATATAGATAGAGGACTGCTGTAAAACACATATATGACGTTGGCCGCTTTTAAATATTTTTTTCATAACCAAGTTTACATCAAAATTTACACGAACTCATTTTTAAGCAATAAAGGAACAGTGTGCCTCTTCTCTTCTCTTCTCTTCTCTTCTCTTCTCTTCTCTTCTCTTCTCTTCTCTTCTCTTCTCTTCTCTTCTCTTCTCTTCTCTTCTCTTCTCTTCTCTTCTCTTCTCTTCTCTTCTCTTCTCTTCTCTTCTCTTCTCTTCTCTTCTCTTCTCTTCTCTTCTCTTCTCTTCTCTTCTCTTCTCCCTTCTCTTCTCTTCTCTTCTCTTCCCTTCTCTTCTCTTCTCTTCTCTTCTCTTCTCTTCTCTTCTCTTCTCTTCTCTTCTCTTCTCTTCTCTTCTCTTCTCTTCTCTTCTCTTCTCTTCTCTTCTCTTCTCTTCTCTTCTCTTCTCTTCTCTTCTCTTCTCTTCTCTTCTCTTCTCTTCTCTTCTCTTCTCTTCTCTTCTCTTCTCTTCTCTTCTCTTCTCTTTTCTTTTCTTTTCTTTTCTTTTCTTTTCTTTTCTTTTCTTTTCTTTTCTTTTCTTTTCTTTTCTTTTCTTTTCTTTTCTTCTCTTCTCTTTCCTTCCATTCCCGTCCCGTCCCTTCCCTTCCCTTCCCTTCCCGTCCCTTCCCTTCCGGCCTTCAATCTTTCCTCAATCTTCTCCTCAATCTTCGCCTCAATCTTCTCTTCTCCTCAATCTTCTCTTCTCCTCAATCTTCTCTTCTCCTCAATCTTCTCTTCTCCTCAATCTTCTCTTCTCCTCAATCTTCTCTTTTCCTCTCTCCCGGCCCTTCTTAAACTTGTAACATTCAAATTTGATACAAGTGAAACTAAACGACAGCAATGCATGACATTGAGCAGATAGAAGTACTATGAGTGAAATTCCGTCACCGTGGAGGGGGCAAGGAGCGCGAAAGGCGCGACCAACTTCCAGGGGGCCCGGGGGCATGCTCTCCCGGAAAATTTTGAATTTTAGAGTCTCTGAAATAGCATTTCCTGCATTTTGAGGCGGGTTTGAAAGAGTTTTGAAGGATATAAAATACCAAACAAAATACAGCCATAACATGCATGCAAGGCAAACATTACATCATGAGGACATGTCGTCATACATTTACAAGTCAACTCACATTGTGTGTGTCAGCTGCGTGAAGCGTACTAAAATATTATTTAATCGTAATATACTATTAGCTGTACCATACTGATTAAAACGTAAAACGACTATAAATCCAAAATCGGAAGGGGGCGCATGTTCCATTGGCACAGGCAAGTGCGGAGCTGCTTGGCTAAAAGATGCCGTTTAAAGGGTATGCTAGATGAACAGAAGATGTGAGAAAATGATTCAGGTGGTTAATCCATAACTGGAAGAGAGCCGAAACGACAATGATGATGATGATGATGATGATGATGAACAGCCAAGGAACATGCATTTGTAGATACTATAGTAACCAATAAGAGCACTGTTATGTCGTTATGACTCCGTTTCATCTTGCCGCAAAGACAAAAAGCTCGCTCTTTCTCGTCTCTTAGCTAACAATTGCTTGAATGTATGTATACAAAATGCAAGATTCTTAAATCTCTTTTGTATAAATGATAAACGCGTGGGTATTACACACAAAGACATTATTTTATAATTATATAACTTTAATTATAGCGTCGGGTGAAGTGCGTCTATACTATAAGAGCACAAAGATTCAACACTTTATATTGCTTTAGAAATGACATAGTCCAAATTGTTTTATAAATAGTGCACCATGGCCTTATTTAGAGATAGGGTGTATTGTACGCGGTTTAATTTACGCTTTGATGCAGTTATTATTTTTACGTTCTATACCTATTTTCGACAGGTTATTTTATAAAGGAAATAGAAAACATTTTTTCCGTGTTCCCATAGAGTAATAGAAACAGTTTGTGGAAGTTTGGGAGAACTCGCCCTGCGGGCTTGTGTTCCCACTACAATTTCTCGTTCTCCCAAACGTCCACTCGTGTTTCTATAACTATGGAAACACGGAAAATGTTTTCTATTTCTTAAATAGAATCTGGCGTTTCGTTAACGCTAATTGCAACATCTTTACGAAGAATGAATGAAGGAATGAGTACAATCTCACTGGATGAATTTAGTATTTTATTGTCTGACACTTCTGTCGCTGATCTTCTAATTATATAAAGAAAGTTAACTTATATTCAGAAGATTAAACCGTCGCTTAATGCAAATATCGGCTCTTTCCCACTTTCTCTTTTTTGATGTCAAATATTTATATATTTATCAGTTATTCATTCATTCTATTCCGTTCGTTCGTTTATTCGTTTGTTCACTGACTCTCTGTAGATGTTACGAGAAGCAACGAAACGTTCGTTTCGAAATTATCAATAAACTTATGGCTTTGCTTCGTGTATTTTGCGGCAGGGCCATGTATCTATAAGAAAAACATGCAGAGGAAGAAACGTGTATAGGTCACTGGTTCCCAAGCGAAACCGCAGAATTTTTGGGAACAAATTTGTAGTGGTTGATGACTGTGAAAATTGAACATAATACGTTAATTAGTTGAGTTGTACTGATTATAACCCAAGCGTATATACGCATATCGTAACCTTACTAACCTATAGGATATCAATGCTTTGAGTTTAAGTTGCCAAAGTGTTTAATTTCTTCCGGATAAGTGTGAACTATTGAAATAGTAAAAGGCGGGACTGATGCTTCAGTTGCGAAGCACCGAAATTTGTTCCCAAAAATTCTGCTCGCTTGGCTGCATGCTTTCCTTATAGATATAAAAGTGGCGTGCTGCGTTGGCAGTGTTGATTTGAGTTAAAGTTGCCTATAAGTATTTCATTTCTTCCGGATAAATGTGAAATTGCCCTGTATATACCAAATATCAAAAGGGGCAACTTGATGACATGTTTCCTGCGAATATGCAAGAATCTATCTTGATATAGTTCTAGATGTATTGTTACACTCCTGGCTATATGCTCATTTGTTTCCGTTTGCCAAATACATCAATATATGTATGACAAATTCAGTCTTTGTATTCTTCGTTGTCTTAACTATCTTTGAGTTCTTCAAAGAGATCTTTAAGTCAGTCGGTTAGGCGGCATTAGGCACAGTTCAAAGTTAATGACGTATTTGATATACATGTATAATAGTTTACTATAACAAAATCTTTTCACCTCAAAAGAAAAACAAAGATAGATAAATAATCTTTAACAGTTGTAAAATCTGTTCTTTTGCAAACAGCTTCTTCGTATTTTTGTACAAAAATCTTTACAATTTTAGCGAAGAAACGGAACTACACAACATAAAATACTTTTATAGTAAAGCCTCACCCCTATACGGCCAAGTTCTTTTTCAAGCTTGGCAACTTTTACTTTTGCAAGTCTTATTTGTTCGAGATCGTGTGTATACAACACAAATTGAAAAGTTTTTCCTTGACAAGTTTTATTTCCTTGTGTGCGCGACACAAATTGACAAGATGTTTTTTTGGCAACGAGTTCAGTTGTTCAAATGCTGGTCGTGCCAGCTTTTTGTAGAGGATAGGTGCTTGTGTCCTTGGCCGTCCTGCAGCTCTGCCAAGGGCTTGAAGTGTATCCCCCAGAATAACTGACGCTTGCTTTTTGGAAGAGTTTATCACCGGTAATATTAAAAGTCTTTCTTAGTTATGGGGGTTTCGTTTGCGTCATACCGGCCACATGCATGGCATTTGAGTACGTCAGCAAACCACAAAAGCACCATTGTGAAGAAAAAGTATACCGGTTTGGAAACAATTATTTAGCAGTATCGGAAATATCTGCAATAATTGATAAATAACGGATAGGATAATTTAAAATATAGATAGAGGGCTGCTGTAAAACACATATATGACGTTGGCCGCTTTTAAATATTTTTTTTCAAAACCAAATTTGCATCAGAAATTACAAATAATACGAAAATTTACACGAACTCATTTTTAAGCAATAAAGGAACAGTGTGAACTTGTCTGCCTCTTCTCTTCTCTTCTCTTCCCTTCCCTTCCCTTCCCTTCCCTTCCCTTCCCTTCCCTTCCCTTCCCTTCCCTTCCCTTCCCTTCCCTTCCCTTCCCTTCCCTTCCCTTCCCTTCCCTTCCCTTCCCTTTCCTTCCCTTCCCTTCCCTTCCCTTCTCCGCTTAGGCTTCTCTTCAATCTTCTCTTCTCCTCAATCTTCTCTTTTCCTCTCTCCCAGCCCTTCTTAAACTTTTAACATTCAAATACAAGTGAAACTAAACGAAAGCAATGCGTGACATTGAGCAGATAGAAGCACCATGAGTGGAATTCCGTCACCGTGGCTACCAAACCGGTACGTAACCCAGTTACGTAAGCTTTGGCTTGTGCAACGACTCGAATTGTAAAGTCAGGTGGTCGTGCGCAAACTCCACAAAGTAATGCGTTTATATATAAGCGTCAGTTAGCTTACCAAACTCATTGATAGCCGTTTAAAGGATATGCTAGATGAACAGAAGACGGCAGAAAATGATTCAGGCGGTTAATCCATAACTGGAAGAGAGCCGAAACGACGACGACGATGATGATGATGATGATGATGAATAGCCAAGGAACATGCAGTTGTAGATGCTATAGTAACGAATAAAAGCACTGTTATGTCGTTATGACTCCGTTTCATCTTGCCGCAAAGAGAAAAAGCTCGCTCTTTCTCGTCTCTTAGCTAACAATTGCTTGAATGTATACACAATGCAAGATTCTTAAATCTCTTTTCTATAATTGATAAACGCGTGGGTATTACATGCACAGACATTATTTTATATATAACTTTATGGCATCGGGTGAAGTGCGTCTATACTGTAAGAGCACAAAGATTCAACACTTTATATTGCTTCAGAAATGACATTGTCCGAATTGTTTTATAAATAGTGCATTGGCCTTATTTAGAGATAGGGTGTATTGTACGCGGTTTAATTTACGCTTTGATGCAGTGATTATTTTTACGTTCTATACCTATTTTCGACAGGTTATTTTATAAAGGAAATAGGAAACATTTTTTCCGTGTTCCCATAGAGTAATAGAAACAGTTGTGGAAGTTTGGGAGAACTCGCCCTGCGGGCTTGTGTTCCCACTACAATTTCTCGTTCTCCCAAACGTCCACTCGTGTTTCTATAACTATGGAAACACGGAAAATGTTTTCTATTTCTTAAATAGAATCTGGCGTTTCGTTAACGCTAATTGCAACATCTTTACGTTGTCTGACACTTCTGTTAATTACTGATCTTCTAATTATAAAGAAAGTTAACTTATATTCAGAAGATTAAACCGTCGCTTAATGCAAATATCGGCTCCTTCCCACTCTCTCTTTTTTGATGCCAAATATTTATATATTTATCAGTTATTCATTCATTCTATTCCGTTCGTTCGTTTATTCGTTTGTTCACTGACTCTCTGTGGATGTTGCGAGAAGCAACGAAACGTTAGTTTCTACATTATCAATAAACTTATGGCTTTGCTTCGTGTATTTTGCTGGGCATTGATATCCTATAAGTTACGATATGCGTATACCGGCTTGGGTTATAATCAGTACAAGTCAACTAACGTATTGTGTTCAATTTTCACTGTCATCAACCACTACACTGAAATTTGTTCCAAAAAATTCTGGGGTGTCGCTTGGGAACCAGTGACCTATACACGTTTTTTCTTGGAGTTTAAGTTGCCAAAGTGTTTAATTTCTTCCGGATAAGTGTGAACTATTGAAATAGTAAAAGGCGGGACTGATGCTTCAGTTGCAAAGCACCGAAATTTGTTCCCAAAAATTCTGCTCGCTTGGCTGCATGCTTTTCTTATAGATATAAAAGTAGCTTGCATGCTGCGTAGGCAGTGTTGATTTGAGTTTATTATAATGTTGCCAAAGTAGTTCATTTCTTCCGGATATAAATGTGAAATTGCCCTGTATATACCAAATATTAAAAGGGGCGACTGATGACATGTTTCCTGGGAATATGCAAGAATCTATCTCGATATAGTTCTAGATGTGTTGTTACACTCCTGGCTATATGCTCATTTGTTTCCGTTTGCCATATACATCAATATATGTATGACAAATTCAGTCTTTGTATTCTTCGTTGTCTTAACTGTCTTTGAATTCTTGAAAGAGATCTTTATGTAAGGCGCCATTTAGCCTGCTTCGCAGACGTCAGTCGGTTAGGCGGCATCAGGCACAATTCAAAGTTAATGACGTATTTGATATACATGTATAATAGTTTACTATAACAAAATCTTTTCACCTCAAAAGAAAAACAAAGATAGATAAATAATCTTTAACAGTTGTAAAATCTGTTCTTTTGCAAACAGCTTGGTTTCTTCGTATTTTTGTACAAAAATCTTTACAATTTTAGCGGAGAAACGGAACTACACAACATAAAATACTTTTACTACATTTTAGAAGTAAAGCCTCGCCCCTATACGGCCAAGTTCTTTTTCAAGCTTAGCGACTTTTACTTTTGCAAGTTTTATTTGTTCGAGATCGTGTGTATACAACACAAATTGAAAAGTTTTTCCTTGACAAGTTTTATTTCCTTGTGTGCGCGACACAAATTGACAAGATGTTTTTTGGCAAAGAGTTCAGTTGTTCAAATGCTGGTCGTGCCAGCTTTTTGTAGAGGATACGTGCTTGTGTCCTTGGCCGTCGGCAGCTCTGCCAAGGGCTTGAAGTGTATCCCCCAGAATAACTGACGCAATTGCTTTTTGGAAGAGTTTATCACCAGTAATATTAAAACTTTTAAAAGTCTTTCTTAGCTGTGGGGTTTCGTTTGCGTCATGCCGGCCTCGTGATGGGCATTTGAGTACGTCAGCAAACCACAAAAGCACAATTGGAAGAAAAAGTATACCGGTTTGGAAACAATTAGTTAGCAGTATCGGAAATATCTGCAATAATTGATGAATAACGGATAGGATAATTTAAAATGTATATAGAGGACTGCTGTAAAACACATATATGACGTTGGTCGCTTTTAAATATTTTTTTCAAAACCAAATTTAATTTACATCAGAAATTACAAATAACACGAAAATTTACACGAAATCATTTTTAAGCAATAAAGGAACAGTGTGAACTTGTCTGCCTCTTCTCTTCTCTTCTCTTCTCTTCTCTTCTCTTCTCTTCTCTTCTCTTCTCTTCTCTTCTCTTCTCTTCTCTTCTCTTCTCTTCTCTTCTCTTCTCTTCTCTTCTCTTCTCTTCTCTTCTCTTCTCTTCTCTTCTCTTCTCTTCTCTTCTCTTCTCTTCTCTTCTCTTCTCTTCTCTTCTCTTCTCTTCTCTTCTCTTCTCTTCTCTTCTCTTCTCTTCTCTTCTCTTCTCTTCTCCTTCCCTTCCCTTCCCTTCCCTTCCCTTCCCTTCCCTTCCCTTCCCTTCCCTTCCCTTCCCTTCCCTTCCCTTCCCTTCCCTTCCCTTCCCTTCCCTTCCCTTCCCTTCCCGTCCCTTCCCGTCCCTTCCCTCTTCAATCTTTTCTTCTCTTCTCTTCAACCTTAGGTTTCTCTTCAATCTTCTCTTCTCCTCAATCATCTCTTCTCTCTTCCGGCCCTTCTTAAACTTTTAACATTCAAATACAAATGAAACTAAACGACAGCAATGCATGGCATTGAGCAGATAGAAGCACCATGAGTGAAATTCCGTCACCGTGCCTACCAAATTGGTACGAATAACCCAGTTACGTAAACTTTGGCTTGTTCTTGTAACGACTCGAATTGTAAAGTCAGGTGAGCGTGCGCAAGCTCCACAAAGTAATGCGTTTAAGCGTCAGTTAGCTTACCAAAACATGAGGATAACTGATAAGCACAAAATGGCATCACCCGAAAACCCCGTCTGTTGTCAACCAGACCACATTGCGCTGTTTGCAGACACCATGCATTTGGTAACAAATTAAAATACATTACATTTACAATACAGTCACAGTTCTATTACAGAATCATCCTCAGAGAAAATTGAGAAAATTTGTCATGATTTTCTTACACTGCTTAAGAAAATCATGGCTTTGAACCATCTGTTCTTGGTTTGTTTCTGATGTCCTTGTGCAACATTCTTCAGGATAGTGCACGAGATATTCTCGCGACAACTTAACGCTTATATATCCTCAATGATACCCCAAGTTCTCGCTTCCATTACAAGTTGTGTGGTTGTCACCAATTAACTAAATTAAATTAAAACAAATTAAGATAAATTATAATTAACTCATTCTAAATTGATTAATTGAGACATTGAGATCAATCTCGTTCCCAGAGCCAAATCCCTCGCATTGAGATAAAACATAATATAGTTCCCAGTCTCCAAATTCGTCGGGATCTCGCGCGGCTATTGCAATTTGAAAAACAAGCTGCGACCCGTCGCATATACAATACTTTTCTTGTTTTTAAAACGGACATTATTTGCCTTTGGATAAACTATGGTAATTCGTTTGTGGATTTAAAGTGGAGAATTGCTTTGAAGGAATATTCGAACAACTATTAAAGCTAAAAACGTTTTTAAAAATCGTCTGGCGACACGCTAAATAATTTTCTATTGAAAGTCTATATTTATAAAACCTGTTATGAACAACGAAGAGGAAGGAAGTACTGACAGCCTGAGTGAATCAACAACAAGCCTGAATAGTAAGTAGACATACTTATCATGTCTTTGTTGAAGAAAGTGCGGTGACAGTTTATTATACTGTATACGTGATTGGCAGATTAAATGCGGCTCAAAGTTGTGATATTTTAGAAAATGTAAATGGCACACAAAACTCGCAAAATCAAGCACGTGAATTACGTAAAAATCAAGAGGAAAATAGCTTAGAAAATTCACGAAGGCAACCATGTATTAAAATGTGATTGGAAATCAAATCCTTAAATATGAGGAGGGGGGAGGTAGGGTTGAGGAGGGGGGGGGGGGGGATTCAGGCCTAAAAAGTCCTTGAAAATCAATATAGGTCTTTGAAAGTCCTGAAATTTTCTTTCGGCTACTGTATGTATCCTACACACATAAAAATCTCACAGCTTGTCAACAGGATGTGTTCGCAACAGGCTTGTTAAGCAAGGCTGGGAACAAGTAACAATGCTGTTCATTCAAGAAGCTGCTACAACCTTGTTAGCATCAATCTGTTGACAACTTGTTGAGTGCAGAGTGGCAACAGGTTGTTGGAACAACTTGTCATCAGTCTGTTGGAGTCATCAGCCTTGTTACAAGTTGTTAGCAACCTGTTACAGACATGTTAACAGACTGGGACAGCCAGTGCGAACACATGATGGTGACAGCCTGTTGAACAGCCTTGTAACAACTTGCTTGCAGGTATGTAACAGCTTGTGCATTTTTATGTGTGTAGATGCCAGAGGTTTCACTGTTGAGTGTACAAAAGTATAAAAATTTTGTTTGCTAGGCAGTGGTGCCAAGCCTATAAAAATATGAAAATTTTGTTCACTAGGCTATGCTACGAAGCATAGAAAAATATGAAAATTTTGTTTGCAAGGCAGTGATGCCAAGTGTACAAAAATATGAAAATTTTGTATCTTTGGCAGTGGTGCCATTAAGTGTACAAAAATATAAAAATTTTATATGCTCAACTACAGTGCAGTGTTGAGCATACAAAAATATAAAAATTTTATATGCTCAACTACAGTGCAGTGTTGAGCATACAAAAATATAAAAATTTTATACACTTGACAGTGATCACTTTAGAAAATGACTAAATAAATATTATGCAGTCACAAGTGAGATTCAAATTCTATTAGAATAAATGCAACTGAGCATTGGAAGTGAGATTTCAAATACGAAATTTCAATATGTTAGTTAATATATGTTTATTTTTTAGTTGATTAATGTTTTATTTACAGTGAAAATGGAAATAACCTTGAGTTCCCACTCCTACTTTTGTAGTTTGTTGTGTATAATAAATAAGTTTTGTGGAAACACCACGTAAAATATTTCTTTGCTTATAAGCTTTCGGCCTATTTATATTACATCGCCATGAAAACTTTCAAAGAACATAGGTGTATGAGGCAGGGGGGGGGGCATGGGGGACAGCTGCCCCTTCCCCCCCCCCCCAGCCAAATGGAAATGTTGCTAAGTTGGGCAAATTTTCAAGCTAAGTCGGGCAAAAATACAGGGGGAAAATAAAAAAATAGGATGAAAATAAGGAAAAGTAATCAAAACAATTTAATATCTGTGTGTTGCTGGAGAAAAAGTATACTGAACAACGGGCACAGAACAACAGTGGGTTTTTTATATCAAAAGTCGGGCAATTTCCGTTTCAGTCGGGCAAAATGTTCTTTGTCCCCCCCCCCCCCCTATAAATTTGTGCCCGTACGACTATGTCAAAGAATTAATTGTTGTGTATTTCTGTAGTCACTACTGAAGTGTGAGGAATTTTTTTGTCAAAAAATGTGAAAAAAAAAGTATAATTTAGCTTTCATGGAATTTAATCATAATATAACAAATGTTTCTCTCAAATCAATACCAACAAACAAAATAAATCAAGAATAAGCGACTTTTATCACTAGATTTTTCTCATGTTTCTGTAGTGGCTACAGAAATACAGTACACTAATACACAACAAACTACAGACTGAAGCAGAAATGGGAAGCCGAAGATATTTTCATTTTCACTGTACAGTATGTTCTCTATTATTTCAATATGAAGGTGCAATCCAAGTTCCTGAAATTAAGAGCTGTTGTGATTGTAAGAAGAGTTTTAAGTCTTGCTTATGCAAGGTAGGAAAAAATATGTAAATAACAGAGTACATGCATTTTATAACAAAATTTTGTTGTTTGTTATGTTGTAGTAACTTAGCAGTCTTTATTAGTTTACGTACATACATGTATTATATTCTCAGTTTATAAAATATGGTAACATCTATAGGTATAATTACAAAAATAAATTGCATGTATGCACCATTTAGAAGTTTGATTTTTTTCTGTAGTCTTGTGCAAAATGTGGAGCATTGTTTCAAAAATACTGGGGGACTCCAGTTGTTAAGGGCAGGTGAGTACTGCACATATCAGAATAATAGGATTGCCTAACTCATTTCTGCCTGTATATTAGTGCTGTGCGCGGGAGCGCCGGAGGCCGGAGCTCTGCCGGAGCTCCGGTGTTTTTGGTCAGCCGGAGCCAGAGCCGGAGTTCTCCCAGCTCCGGCTGGAAATTCAGAATGACAAGAAATGCAGCTCATAAACCACATAAAGGGTCACTGCTGACAACACTGACAGATATTGTGAGTGAGCGCATGGGGAGCACAAGTGGAGCTGTTGAACAGCAACCAGGCACCTGTCTGAACCAATGATACCAGTCAGATCCCAAGTTAATGCTCAGGATTTATTGGAACAAATGACCTGCTTTGACGCGTCTAGCTCTCTCATGTCTTTCTTGTCCACCGTCGTCTGTTACTTCTGAACGAGTCTTTTCGTTGACAGGAAACATCATCTCAAAGAAGCGTTGCGCACTCCTTGCAGGCAACATTGGTCGCTTAGCGTTCATTAAATTTAATTATACTGTACTTTTTTAAAAACCCTTGACAATTTAGACTTTATATTTTATTATTTGTAGTAGTGTAATTTATTCGGTGCTATAAAGTTTTCATCATTCCTGACATTGCTAGTTGTCGCATTGCATTTGCTTGAGTTGCTTGACAATTTCGCAGCTTTCACCGGGAAAAGACCCTGAGGACAAAGTTGAGCCGAATTATATTCAGTTGGACTTTATCCCAGTTGTGAACCAACTTACCAAAGAAGCCGGAGCCGGATATTTGAGCTGTAAAGCAGCCGGAGCGGGAGCTGAAAAACCAGAGTTTGCACAGCACTACAGTAACTGTATATAAGTTAAGGTGGCTCCCTACGGTAATTTCAATAGGGGACTGGTGACTACAAATAGTATCGCTACGCAATCATAGACATTTTCTTGTAGACATTTTCTTCAGTGAATTTTGCTAAAATTTTGTAAATAAGTACTGTGGTTTATAAAAAGTTCTAAAGTATATATAATTTAAAAAAACAGAACTTTTTTAAATCGATAATTTTTATAATGAAAAATCTGTCCATACAACCCTCTCTGATTTTGTGCATGGATATTCTCCACAACAGTATCTATGCCGCTTCAATTATGCAATATTTGAAAATATACCAAAGTTCCAACGTCATTATTACCATGGTAACAGCAAATAATTGAACTTTTTGATAGATATTTTATATCTGTGATAGTTCTGCTATAGTAAGGTCTACTTAGTATTTATCTGACAAATTTTTAAACTTGTGAATAACATTAGATAACGAGCGTATGAAATAGCGCGTATTTATTGAAACTATAGGGAGCCACCTTAAAGGTCTAAGTTTGTTTGTTTCTTTTTTGTGTCCACTGGTCATTAAGGTCATGACTAGCACATTAAGCTAACACCTGGAACCTTTGGATCTGAGTTTGTTACCGATGATGTCACAGTTACAAAATCGAACCAATGTTTTGGTAACCATTTACCGAAATCAGCCACATGTGATTTTGAATGATTGGTGGTGTGATTCTTCGTATCATAACTGCTACTCAGAGACTGCTACTGATGTATGTAGTGCTAGGCGCTTATCACAGAGCTTATCTAGTCCTGAGTTTCTCATACCGACGTCAGTGGACACATGCACACATTGTGTGCCTATTTTTTTCTCTTTTTGTAGGTCTCATTGTCGGATTTGCTGTGCAGCGGTGTGCATCACATGTCATGTTATTGTTTACGATACATTCAAAATTTGCACAAGATGTCATATCAAGCAAAAAGAAGATGAATTGAGTACGCAGATGGCCTTGTCCGCCATCAGTAATGCCAAAAGTTGCAGTGAGTTTGGAATCGAGAGCTTAAGTTTGGCAGCCACCAAAGTCAATACTCAAGACAAGAAGAATGATATTTTGTGCAGTGCATCAAAAAAAGGTATATTTAATTGAAGTTTTTTCCCCAACAGATTGAATTTGATCATATTTTTCTGGCAAACAGGGTGGTACACCTTGTACAAGTTTATGAATTAACCCACTGTTGCCTAGGATGTCTGAGACTTCTCTCTTTCATCAGTGAAATCCTCTGGTGTCAGACAGAGTAAAACAAAGCAAGACATTGCGCTACATTGTAAGACGTTAGGTTACATTATAAGATGTTAGACTACATTCTCGAACTCATTAACAATTCATGAGGAAAACATAATGAAATGAGTTACCGAGACGTTGTTGTGAAATGTGGTAATAAACGCTCATAAATTAAAACAAGTTTTACCTCAAATTTCTCTTTAAATACTGATTTGTTTGAGAATCTATACCATACACTCGAAAGCTGTTTATTATCTGATTTAAAAACACCTCGAAGTGAGTTAAAAAACTCGCTCGTTTTTCAACACACTTCTCAGTGTTTTCTTACGCTACATAAGATGTTACATTACATTATAAGACGCTACGCTACTGGCTACGTTATAAGACGTTACGTTTATCTTATATGACGTTACGCTACATTATAAGACGTTACGCTACATTGTAAGACGTTACGCTATACATTGTAAGACGTTACGCTACATTGTAAGACGTTACGCTACATTGTAAGACGTTACGCTACATTGTAAGACGTTACGTTAAATTATAAGACGTTACGCTACATTGTAAGACGTTACGCTACATTATAAGACGTTACGCTACATTGTAAGACGTTACGCTACATTCTAAGGCGTTACGCTACATTCTAAGACGTTACGCTACATTCTAAGACGTTACGCTACATTCTAAGACATTACGCTACATTGTTAGACGTTCTAAGACGTTACGCTACATTCTAAGACATTACGCTACATTATAAGACGTTAGGCTACATTGTTAGACGTCACACTACATTGTAAGACGTTACGCTACATTGTAAGACGTTACGCTACATTGTTAGACGTTGCGCTACATTGCATGTACTGTACATAATGAGTAAGCCGTTACTTCGGATCCTATGACAGTGCACTATCAAAAATGTTCATGGTATCCCAACGGGATACTCCAATACTGCATGAAATTAAGACTTCTAGTACGTAAAATCGAATATCCCGAAATCGGAGAAAGGGAGAACCTTCAGACATGAGGCATCCTGAGCAGCAATGGGTTATAATAAGCTCACCCTATAATTATGTTATAATTATATAATTAATTATAATTAATTATAATTAATTATATAATTATAATGAGGCATCCTGAGCAGCAATGGGTTATAATAAGCTCACCCTATAATTATGTTATAATTATATAATTAATTATAATTAATTATAATTAATTATATAATTATAATGAGGCATCCTGAGCAGCAATGGGTTATAATAAGCTCACCCTATAATTATGTTCGTGTTGTTTGAATATTCAGGTGATCATCATGTTGTTTCTACAATTCTGAGTGCTGGAGCTGATGTGCACTACAAAGGTAAGTTATATTAAAGTACTAGAAGTTACTATCGCAAGGAAGTGCTGCCTGGTTAATAGTGTCACCATTGTGAAAAACATTCAAGTACATGTTGTCTCCTTGCACTTGGTCGATAGTAGATGAATTCCAATCACTCGAATAGTTTGTGCTGTTAACAGCGCTGATACTCGTAAAAGAGCACTGTTTTCCTCGAGACTGACCACTAAAACGTTCGTGGCCTTGACGAATACTTCCACAAGCAAGTATAAAAGACATGGGTAGGGCACTTTGCTGCAACCTCGTACCCAGGCTCTTTGCATGATCAGGGGGGTTCAGAACCAACATCTCGAAATCTCAAATCCGAAATTTATATACGCGGCCATACATAGCTCGGCAAAAAAGACTGAGCACAAGTAATGCATAGGTAACCCAAGAGAGGTGTCAAGAATGGGAGGCAGCAATTACTAATCAATAGACCTTTCCGCGTGAAGTGAATGGATCATGTGATCTTTCTTTTTGACCAATCTGATTGGCTAATGCCCAATGTTTGTCCGAAGTTTTGAATGTCCGAAGTTTTGCGAGAGCCAATCAGGTCTCTCAACGCGTTATCCACGCACTTCGTGTGGAAAGGTCTATTACAGGATAAGATACGATAAATCTAGATAACTTTTTAATATATAGATAGTGATGGGAATACTGCATTATTCTATGCCTCTCGTGGAGCTCACTTGCCTTGCATGGCTCTTCTTGTGGTAAGAAGTCCAATTGTGATACCAGTAGATACGTGTTGTTTATTTTAAGTACTGTAACCTGTATACAGTTGAGTGACGAGACGTTTTCTCATCTTTTTGTTTCAGGAAAAAGGCGCTGATTGCTCAGCAGCTAATAAGGTTAGTAATAATACTTCTAAAGGTCTGGCCAAACGCTTTCAACATCGCATTCAACATCATTCAACATTGTTGAACGATTTCAGAAATTGCAACTTGATGTTAGTAATAATTGTCAGTTGTTTGCTGTACAAGCTGTGTTAGTTAGTAATACTCAGAAAAACTCTGAGCTCTAAGCTGGACTCGAACCCACAACCTTCTGAATGCTAGCCAGACGCTCTAACCATTGAGCCACTAGAACTCAGATAGCGGAGCAAGGTTAATTAAGGTACTTGTACCTTAGACTGTGCCCAGTCCTCTAGGTTGAACGATTTCAGAAATTGCAACTTGATGTTAGTAATAATTGTCAGTTGTTTGCTGTACAAGCTGTGTTAGTTAGTAATACTCAGAAAACTCTGAGCTCAACTAAACTAAACTTACTGTTACAACGCGACTTGTAGACCGACAAGTACTTGTAACCGAGCGGTTAAGACTCGTTCCTAGAGGACTGGGCACAGTCTAAGGTATAAGTACCTTAATTAACCTTGCTCCGCTATCTGAGTTCTAGTGGCTCAATGGTTAGAGCGTCTGGCTAGCATTCAGAAGGTTGTGGGTTCGAGTCCCGCTTAGAGCTCAGAGTTTTCTGAGTATTACTAACTAACACAGCTTGTACAGCAAACAACTGACAATTATTGTTGAACGATGTTGAATAATGTTGAAAGCACGAGTGGCCAAATGAATTCAACATCGTTCAACATTCATGAATGACAATTAATTGAACGCGGGCTACCACAAAAGCTGGAATCGACAATATCCCGCATGGCGCATGTCTCTGTTCAACAAAGTTGTATGAAATGTGGCCAAATGCGTTCAACACTTTTCAACATTTTGAGAACAATAGAAATGTTGAACGCGTGTTGAATTTGAACATGTTCAAATTTCGTTCACCACCATTCAACACCATTCAACCACGTTCAACATCATTCAACAGGGGTGGCCAAACGTTTCAACATGTTGAATTCAACAATCAGTTGAACGATGTTGAATGAAATGTTGAAAGCGTTTGGCCAGTCAATAAGAAGAAAAAAACACATATGGTATTTCTGAATCCTTTAAAATACTCTATAGAATTATATGGAATGTTCTAAAGAATCTAGCCCAATTTCTTTTTGAATATTCCATAGAATTGAATCTTCTATAGCACATTTTCATTAGTGTGTGAGTAGAGGTGTCAATGTGTCATATCAATACCACTTTTTCATAATATGGTAAAACGAGGATTTATAAGGAATATTAATTTTTTACCACCATAGGTCATTGTGTCATTTTGCCATTATAGAACAATGGCTGACTATTGTTTTAAGAAAAAATGGCACCATAGTCAATCTAGATATGGTCTGGAAACTCAGCTAAAGTCTTTGTTCTATCTTTTTGTTCGCCTTTATGCATTTTTTGCACGGTGCACAGTCACTGAACACATTGTATTTTAGTATAATGAACGAATTGTTCAATAGCAACGTTTCAGTTCAATCACCCAACCGTGCTATTTAAATATTAATAAACCTAAAACAAAGGATGTGCACGGTGTAATTAAGGTACGGTTCAACTTAAAATCACAGCTCATTATAGGCGCTTTGAAGTTTCAGACCATATCTCGATTGACTATGATAGCACAATGGTCAATTCAAGCGTGGGTAGCAAATTGAAGAAACTACAATGAATAGATAGAGACCTGTGTTTCGTCCCAACAAACGCTTTTATGGTACTGCATATATGTCACGGTTTATTGTACATAGTTTCAAAAACTTATTAATAATTTATGAGGAAAACACAAAAGAAAATCATGACCGTATCGTATCTTTATATGATAAAGATTTCTCCTGATTTACATAAACTTTAACTTTGATTTTCTCGGCTTAGACAAGGTTATTTTTCAAACTAACTCCGCCAATCAACTTACCAAGTGGTTCGTTTTTGAAGCCATATAATAAACTCGCAGTTCGTGTTTTATCAGATATAAAAACACTCGGCTTCGCCTCGTGTCTTTATATCTGATAAAACACTCCTGCTCGTTTATTATACAGTACAATATATTCGGTCCCCATTCTCTTAGCATTAAATCTTAAGATAGAGTAACCAGAAATTTAATACCTGTTATTTTAGTGTGGCTGGACTCCGCTTCATGCTTTGGCATGGTAAGTACATGTATGTATGTCAGTCGGTTGTTAGTTAAAAACTAACTCCAAACATATTAGATTTAGAGTTAAAAGTAGAGTGCTACGTTAGCTTGCGTAGGCAAACCGCCCGATGTTTTTATAACGAATTACTGACGTTGTGAGCGGAGCCCAAAAAAACAGAAGGAAAGAAAGACATAATTCAAGCTACAATATGTAAAAATTACGTCTAACGAATTACATTGTTTTGTTGAACAGCAATGGAAAAGGAGAAAGCATTGTCGAATGTGCTGACATTTTAATTCAGGTAATTTAAGTCCCCCTCTGAATGATATCCTAATAAAGCAATAACCAAATTTACTACCTAGCTTATACACTAACCTGACCGACCAGCGTGTTTGCCACCTAGCTACTACTACAGTTTGTTTACAGCCAAGCTTCTACGCTAGCCTGACCACTAGCTTGTTTACTGCCTGGCTTATGCACTAGCCTGACCCACTAGCGTGTTTACCATAACCATAAATTTATTCTCAAGTCCAAATCGGCTTGAAGGAAAGTTGATAGGTTAGCCCTATATAACAACTTCCAAACAAAAATATTATAACAAACATTATAACGAAAATCTATATAGTAAATATTAATTCTTAAAATAATGTTTAAATATTGTTTCAGACGGTTTTTAAACATGCTAATATTATCAGCTTCTACAACATTACTAGGTAGATTATTCCAGTCCATAATTTTAACAAAAAAAGAAAATTTATAGGAGTTCACCCTGGCCAATTTTACATAAAGCTTATATCTATGATTGGCTCTAGTGCGAGATGATTTCGACATTTCAAAAAAATCACTAAATTTTAAATTATCAGAAATACCAATCACTATTTTATAACATTCAATTAGACTAAGATAATCGCGGCGTACGGAAAGAATCGGCCAGCCAAGCTTTTTACACCTGTCTTCATCCGACATTTCCCTTCGTCCTTGATTTAAAGCGAGTCTTGAAGCTCTTCTTTGGACTTTTTCAAGAGCATGAATATTCTTTGCAAGATGACTGCCTGGCTTACGCACTAATTTGATCCACTAGCGTGTTTATTGCCTAGTTTATACACTAACCTGGCACTAGCATGTTTACTGCCTAGCTAATACACCTGACCTGACTCACGAGTTTACCTCAGAATCATTAGTGACCGTTTAACCTTAATTACGGTTACCCCTGGAGAAATTGAAAAAGAACAAATGCAAAACAAAGGGAATTTAATTGCTAATTAATTTATTTTTGCCCACTTCTGTTGAATTTTAAGATGGGTGCTGAAATCTTTGCCATGACAGAACACGGCGAGACTGCAGGAGATGTGGCTGAACAGAGCGGAGAACACACGGAGTTGCTTGACATTCTAAGAGCTGCTGAAGGTAAAAGTTAACTCACAGGAAAACAGATTCTACGTAAACAACAGTTTAATTTTTACTGTAATCACATTACATTTTTACTTGCTTATTTTCAGTTGAAGAAGCTGTAAGACGTTTATACAATAAATTGTCAACCTCAGGTAATGGACTAAATCAATGTTGCACTGTTGCTGTTTATGTGTTGTAGTTGTTATGTGTTGTAGTGTAGTGTAGTGTAGTGTAGTGCAGTGCAGTGCAGTGCAGTGCAGTGCAGTGCAGTGCAGTGCAGTGCAGTGCAGTGCAGTGCAGTGCAGTGCAGTGCAGTGCAGTGCAGTGCAGTGCAGTGCAGTGTAGTGTAGTGTAATGTCATTGCAATGCCATTGCCATGCAACGCATGCCATGACATATCTCGTCTTTCAAATATGTTTTCTGGTAAAACGAGAGTTGGTTTGGGGAGGCTATAGGTCTTAGATTACTTATATTTCTTGTAGAATTTGGCAAAGACAGAGAAACTAGAAAATATTTAAAAACCATACTTCAAGTTGTCACAGAAATACAGTGTCCGAAACAAGCAACCATCTGTAATGGTATGAAATATTTTTTTTGTTTTATCTCTTTCTTTTGCCTCTCCGTCCGTCCGTCCGTCCTTCCTTCCTTCCTTCCTTCCTTCCTTCCTTCCTTCCTTCCTTCCTTCCTTCCTTCCTTCCTTCCTTCCTTCCTTCCTTCCTTCCTTCCTCCCTCCCTCCCTCCCTCCCTCCCTCCCTCCCTCCCCCCTCCCCCTCCCCCCCCCCCCCCCCCCTCCCTCCCTCCGTCCTTCCCTTCCTTCCTTCCTTCCTTCCTTCCTTCCTTCCTTCCTTCCTTCCTTCCTTCCTTCCTTCCTTCCTTCCTTCCTTCCTTCCTCCCTCCCTTCCTCCCTCCCTTCCTCCCTTCCTCCCTCCCTCCCAACCCTCCCTCCCAACCCTCCCTACCCCCCCCCCCTCCCTCCCTCCCTCCCTCCCTCCCTGCCTTACTCCCTCCCTCCCTGCCTTACTCCCTCCCTCCCTGCCTTCCTCCCTCCCTCCCTTCCTCTCTCCCTCCCTCCCTTCCTCCCTCCCTCCCTCCCTCCCTTCCTCCCTCCCTCCCTCCCTCCCAACCCTCCCTCCCAACCCTCCCTCCCAACCCTCCCTCCCAACCCTCCCTTCCCCTCCCTCCCTTCCCCTCCCTCCCTTCCCCTCCCTCCCTCCCTTCCCCCTCCCTCCCTTCCCCCTCCCTTCCCCCTCCCTCCCTCCCTCCCTCCCTGCCTTCCTCCCTCCCTCCCTCCCTCCCTCCCTCCCTGCCTTCCTCCCTCCCTCCCTCCCTCCCTGCCTTCCTCCCTCCCTCCCTCCCTCCCTCCCTCTCCCCTCCCTCCTTCCTCCCCTCCCTCCCTCCCTCCCTTCCTTTCCTCCCTCCCTCCCTTCCTTTCCCCCTTCCTTCCTTTCCTCCTTCCTTCCTTCCTTCCTTCCTTCCTTCCTTCCTTCCTTCCTTCCTTCCTTCCTTCCTTCCTTCCTTCCTTCCTTCCTTCCTTCCTTCCTTCCTAGATTTACTGTTTATTTGTTTTTGTTTTGACATTCTAGAAGACACACTGTCCAAAACAACAGAATTTAAAAAGACCGTGTCACTGAACAGAGTAAGTATAAAGCCCGGCATATACTGAAACAAGTTTCCGAAACACATTTTCGAAAAAGTTTCCGAAACTTGTTTAGAAAAATAGAACAATGCTCTAATCAGAGAAACTTAGTTTCTGAAACAAACTTTCGGAGAGGAAAATTTCGAGTGTAGAATATATACATTATAAGACCAAACCGGGGACCAGCTGCGAAAAATGCAACATCATAATGATTTGATGATAATGATTTAATATTTCTATTGCGCAAATTAGCATGTGGATATGATCAAATGCGCATTACAAAGCTACAGATGGCTTATCAAAGGCGCTTCAAGCAGCCGCCATACAACACAGCACAGCCACGGATTACAACTGAGACCTAGGTGTTGATTTTATTGAAGGGGGAAAACCGGAGAACCCGGCGAAAAACCCTCGGAGCACAGGAGAGACCAACTAAACTCTACTCACATGAGTTCCAAGCTCGAGAACGGGGTCATTCCCATGCAGACGGTCACCCATCCAAGTACTAACCCCGTCTAACCGGGCTTAACTATTGGTGGGAGGCAGCGCCCTAACAGCGCACGCCACCTGTGCTCCATCAAGGCCTTCCGGCTAGGAATTGAACCCACGACCCTGCGATGCCAGTGCAGCCTCTGACCACTGAGCTACGGAAGCCGTTGCCAAGAGCTTGGCCACGAGTTCTGTACAGAGCACTGCACTAGTATCGCAGGGTTGCGGGTTCAATTCCTAATGGAAGGCCTTAATGTTCCATTTTTCGCAATTGGTCCCGGTTTGGTCTTATAATGTACACATTCTACACTCGAAATTTTCCTTCACCAAAATTACCTTGTCTATCCGGCCCTATCCAGTTTAAATATAGCAAGGTTAGATATACTGCCGAAACAGAGAACGTAGGAGTCTAACGTTTCGAGCGAAGGCCCTTCGTCAGAGAGGTCCTTCAGAGAGGGCCTTCGCTCGAAACGTTAGACCCCTACGTTCTCTGTTTAGGCAGTATATCTAACCTTGCTTTATTTCGATTGTTGTTTCTACACTGCCTACGCAGCACGCTACTTTTATTACTCTATCCAGTTTAATCGAGTGAAATGCCAAATATTACTTGTAATATATTTATTTCTGTTATTTTTAAAGATGTTTCCGTGGCCTAAATCTGGCAATCAAGTATGCCAATTTTGCGGTAAGTAAGATCAAGGAACATTGGTCTATATTTTGACTTTGCTCTTCGATGTAATATATGAACAACGAGAGCGAGTGTTTCACCGGGATATCCAAACACGAGAAAATAATGTATGAAAACACGATCGCGAAGCTCGAGTGTTTTTGTTAATTGTTTTCGAGTGTTTGGATATCCCGGTGGCACACGAGCTCGAGTTGTTCATATGACTTCTCAAATGAATACGATTTTAATGAATGTTCAATAAACTCTCGTGGGATGGTGATAACCAAGGTGTACAAAATTTATTCATACCGAGTTGTTTGTCAAGAAGATGCATGGTTGAAGCCGCGTATAGTGGTGTGCAACCAATCCCTTGAGATGGAAGGACAAAGATATTTTCGCCATGTTGGATGATATTATAATTGCAGATGATGAAAATCTTTTGAACAACATGGCGGCAATGACGTAAGATGTACAGCAGCAATACTGGACTTTGTACTTTGTCGTCTTTCAAATGGTTGAGGATGTTTTGGCTATATTTGAACACTCAAAGAAGTTTGAGAAGCATTCAGTCAAGAAATTCGAAGTTGTCGACCAGAAAAGGAGCGACAAATACCTTAATTTTATCGTTTCCAACACACCGTGACTGTCTGTAGCCGAGAAGGCGACCAAAATTTATTAGCTCACAAGCCTATCTTTGCTTGGCTGTTTTACCGATTCGTTTTGTCGTTCAACCGTTGTTCTTTGAAAGAAAATTACTATAACCAAAGCGAAATGTCATGAAATTTAGCTGGCGATGTCTCATGATGTTTGTCTTCTCTTCTCCTCTCTTCTCATTCTGATATGTGATATGTCTGTTAGCTTGTGTTGAATGCGTAATTAAGATATTTGAGGAAGATCACTAGTGACTTTCATCAAATATCTTAATTACGCATGCAGGAAAAATCTATTGTAGTCTTTTGTAGCTGAGGGTATATCCAAATCTATCTCGTGATCAAATGGGCCTTTATTATTGGTTAATTAGCTCATGAATTATTCATGAATTTGAGAAGGAGAAATATAACACGACTGTCAGTTGATCGCCGCTCACGAGTTTCTCCATTTTAGGCCAACCCATCGGATCCAAAGGACAAATTACTCAGCCGGACGTTCAACCAGTGCTACGGACAGATTTGAAGGAACCAGAAGCACCTCAGGTAGAGAATCTAAAACTCTGTCTTTGCCTCTCTTCTAGCAATAACCGTCGTGCCACTAAACACCCTTAATATTCTTGAATTGCTCTAGATCAAAGAACAACTCGCTAAGTGTATGGAAGAGAAAGAAGAATTGGAACAACGATGTAAAAGATTGATGAATTCGATCAGCGCCGCTGCGAATGCAACCGAGGTTAGTTCACTGACTTGTGTATAAGTAACTCGACTGCCGACTCCCATTACATCTGAGTCACGAAAAGTGTCCTCAAGATGTTTTTCAAGATGGCGGATTCATAGGTCCTTGTGAGCCCGCAATCTTTCTCGCTCTGTGAAAAGCAAGATGAGCTGTGTGGTCAGCGGACGATTCTGTAGGTAAAACGACCTATTGATCCGCCATCGTGAAAAAAAAACACATTTTGGGGACACTTCCTTTTTTGGGGGGGTGGGGAGGTCACCCACAGTGTTAAACGTCACAGGCATGCGTTGACTCGTGACTTTTTTTCTGTCATAGCAAAAGGAACTCGAAGTTTGTCGTCTAAAACGTGAGCTGGATGGTTTTAGGGAGGAGAGAGATCTGGACATACAACGGGTAGGTATAATCAGTCGTTTGAGTTAACTCGGTGGAAATCCTTTTTGGGCATCATCATCATCATCATTACGTCACCAGCACCATCATCACCGTCGTCGTCGCTACGAAGATTATTACCACTCGATATATCAACATTATCGTCGTCGCCACCATCAACATAACCTGCGGGCCGACGTTCTTTCTGGGGGAGCCGAGCCGCGAAGCGGCGAGGCGAAAACACGAAGAGAAAGAACGTCTGCCGTCAAACCCTATAATTAGCCTTCCGCCCCTTGACACCTGGCATGTAAACAAACTGCAAGGTGACTCGCCTTCGACGTATCTACACTGGCGAAATAAATGTCTACTTACAATACTCAGTGACGATATCGTTAATTGACTGCCATTGCTCTGCAATAAAAGGAAACCTCGCGATTTCCTTCTAATCCTATTTAAGTATCCAAGGCAGTTGATTTGCCAATTCATTCACTGGCCGCCTTTTGCAGAAGCTCACGCTGATTTCACTGGGGATTTTTCTGCTAAACTGAACCCGTTGAAAGTTGAGCAAACCGTCTCGGCTTCACAGCAAATGACCTTCATTATTTAAAAGTTAACTGAACGATTTTGTCGTAACATTCTGATAATGAAAGTGAAAGTTAGAAATCGTTGGCCAATCATAATAGAAGCGGAAGTAGCAGAGACATTATAAGCCAATCAGAACATTAGTCCGCCACACGAACTAGAGAATTTACTTTTGAATCGATTGTCCACAGACTGTCTTCTCTTCTCCCAAAGCCACACTCCCCTGAAGACAATCTGTTTACAGGGTACCATCAACATCATCATTATCAATCAATCAATTATCATCATACCACCATCATTATCGCCACTTCTATCACCATCAATGTTCATCACTACCCCCACCACAGCCTTATATAAAACTAAATGTAAAACATAAACAAAGAATGCCAATAAGGAAGTGTGAACATATACTACTTCTTTGCTTCATTATCACCACCATCCCCATCATAATCGTTTATTATTATTTGTATTATTGGACTAGTTTTCAAACTGACATGTTGATTCTTTCACTCTAGTGTGAAGCTACGTGTGCTAATAAGTTAACAAAGGTCCGTCAGGAAGCTGATTTTGCCGTACATGAGGTACTGTGAAACGCCGTTCTTAACATTTGAAATATTTGTAATTTTGTAATTTTCTAAACCCACCCGTTGCTAGAAAAAAGTCTTCTCCATAATGCACGACACCCATCACATCATTGTAATTTGTGTCTTGTTAAAGGCTCGTGAACGGGTGGCTGAAGTTGAAAAGGACAGAGCAGATCTTCTTAACCTACATTCTATTTACAGACTGACGTGGATACCCGACAAGGTAATGTATTCACATAGGCTAAAAGAGGTCTTCTATACGTAGGCTACTTCACTGCACAACGCTTGCATATGTAAAGCTTTCCCCCTTTTTACAACAGATTGTCCATCGTTGCATGAATCCGAAATGTAGGAC